>JBCAUG010727211.1:0-12200 GCA_038406175.1 Haplosyllis leylae
TACCAGCCCTTGGCCCGTACCCTCCATTCATGGCAATGGGGGATTTTAAGGAATAATACCAGGCAAATGGAGTATGGTCGTGAAGCCATAAATCCCTTGGCTCTGTGAATCGCGCTGTAATTGTCCATAGATATAATGAAAATTATCCCGACGAAGCAATGTCTGAAGATTGTTTCTCAGAAAACGGAAGAGCGAATTCCACGATCGCGTTGTGTGTGAAGACCCTTAGCATTGTATTATATTTTTCGTGTGGTGTAAACCTCGTTGTCGCTTTCAAGATCTGATTTGATGACGTAGTGCACAAAAAACTAACGCGCCATAAACAATCACAATATTAAAACCATGGTTTTAAAATAAAACCATGAGAATGCTGATAAAACCATGCCCATAAACTTGCCCTGTGTTTTAATGTGTCTTGATGCAGAGACTGATGATCCTTACCATATAGATTAAGTGTTTTTGTAATTTTGTATAGTTTTTTGTCCATTCCACGAATACAGGGCTTTTAGTATGAGGTGTACCAAAATGCTTAGGTCGTAATTCTTGGATAGTTTGGCAGTTTTGATATTTTTCTGTTCAAAAAATTAATTTCCAAGAAAATTTTACTTGATGAATTATGGAAATTATCGTGCGTGGCATACTATGTTGGTCCACCTTATCTCACAAAAATTGCCTCTTTTTGTAACATGGCTTTGATCCTTTCCCTGCAAAACTACCGATATTTTCACCATTATGCTATCAAATGCTATCACATTCTGGATGAGGGACTCGGAAAAAACTTTTCTAACAAAATCTAAAATGCTCTTCTGTTTGTTGCTATGGCATCTATCTCGTTGCCATGACAACTTTCTGTCCATAGGGATAAACTGATAATTCGTTCCAAACTTTCCGCCAATTTTATTTCGAAGATGTGAATAATTTGTGGCTTTTGGCTTTTTCAATTCGACGGGTTTTTTTTCTCATCTACATTTTTCGTACAGATTAAGACACATTAACTTTGGGTTTTAAGTTTCTGGTTGAAATGGTTTTTAAGTTTTGGTTTTCTAACCTCCAACCCCTACTGGATTTTTTTCCTTTATTATTTTTGCAAGGCTTGTGACCTATTTATTGACCCGCTTGCAGCTAGTTACGTGTGGCTGTTCTATTTAACCCCTCGGTGTGAAAAATACAGTATCATAGGTGGAGGATCGTACTTTGAAACACGCGCCATTTGTACCTTGATATGACGTCATTGCTTCGGAATATATGACGTCACATTATGTAAATATTGTTACTGACGTCACAATTTGAATGTGATGCAATCTTTATTAAAGTGAGTAGATCTGAAAGTACTAGGAAAAGAAAACAGAATGAAAAAAAAACAAACAATCCACCTATGATTCTGTACAATTAAAACCTTGAAATGAATCTTCCAGACACGTATGCATAATACACCAACCTAACAACAGGTTAACATGGTGGTCAATTGAAAGGGGCACTGTACTCAACTCTCCTCTAAGTTTTAAAATATTGTGAACAATGTATAGTGAAGATTGAATCAAACATTTGCAAGGCTGTGAAATCAAATTAAGTAAGAGAAAAATTGGTTTAAAGATTTAAAGAAATTGTTTCCAGTTGAAAAAAAAACACATTCTGAAGTCTTGCCAAATATTAAGATGTAAACAAAACTGAAGAACTGACAAAAGCTGAAAACAATTTGTTCAAAAACATTTGAAAAATATTTAAAGTATCAATGAAACAACAGGTGCTATAATTTGTAAAACAACTTCTTTAAAGTACAGAACATCATAAAATGAATATTCATAAACTGATGAAGATGCATATTTATTGGCAATGAAATCATTCCAATTGGCTCTGTAACATGTACAAATAATAATAATGTGATAGTGTGACAGTTACTATGGTGACTAGTGTTAACTTATTTTACTCATTTTGTACATAACATGCGAAGGTAACAAAATGTTCATGGCGGCAAAATGGGACCTTATTATCAGCAACAAAACTAAATTTTGCCAGGTTTTTTGTGTACCGAAAAATTTACAGAATTCTGTAAAATTCGAAGGGGTTTGGGGCTGGAGTAGTTAATTATTTGATTTGGTTGAGCAGAGAAGAGACGCAGAGTTCTAGTTGAAATACACGGAAAAAAAAATAGTCCCCTTAGAAGCCCTTTAGCTCTGTCGTTTTCAAACAGGTGTTCCGTAAAGGTTCCAGTACACGCGATTATAACATGAAGGTCAACAATGTAAAAAGGTTCATTACTGTATCTAATGAAGCGGGCTGCTGTGGTTCTATGAAGGCTCTACGTTTCGTGTAACGGTTTACAGATCCGTGGCTCCCTCTGGTGAGGAGGAGGCACGGCAGTGGTGGATCCAGGGGCAGGGCACAGAAACAAAAGACCTGTTCACATCAGTGCAAATTTATGCGATTACGACATTGGAAGATTTTTTTCCCTGGACCTGCCACTGGACACTGAAGGTTTCTTGGTTTGTTTATGAAGGTATTTTTACACTGAAGGTTCTTGGGGTAAAAACCTGGCAAAATAATAAGTAGAAAACAGCACATCTGATTGTTATGGACTTTGTGAAGAAAATATTAGTTTTGGGCATAATTTTCTTGAATTAAAAGTAATTATTATTGACATAAAATTTGAAATGTTCAGCCATTGTACATAATTAATTATTACACACTGTTACTCTTACTTTCAGCCAATCAGAACACGTCTTACATCATTGTCTTATGATCCTGAGTAGTCACGTGGTGATGCGAGTCAGCCAATCAGATCAGAGATTATTTGTAACTCAGTAATAATTAATTAGCCACGTGGACGTGTTGTATTCATGCACACCATATTTATTTTAATTATCACTTACACATTTTGTAGGTCAAGGTCAATTGTGTAATACGTCACATATACCGCGTTACTTTGTGTTTTTAGTTTTTGTTTTGTTTTGTACAGTGAATTTATTACACTAGGTGGCGCTCAAACCTTGTGTTTTCTATCTGTTTGGAAAAAGCTTCGAGGCATTAGTGGTCGAAAGTAACACTCGCCAATTCGCCAATAGATAATTAATCGAATGAACTAATTGTTACAGGCTAAAATTATTTTTCTTTTTATTTAACCAGTAAAATGTGATGAAATTAACTGAAAGATTAAATCAAAATGAATCAGCGCTTCGAGCTGTTTGGAGTGACAACCACTGGTAACTATGGTTACGATTTGTACTTTAACATTTATAAAAAATAAAGTGAATCGCAACTTCAAAACTGTAGGCATTGAAACCTAGAGAAAAAATATCTTCATGGCCAGAATAAAACTTACTGGGTGATGTGCAGAAACATAAAAAATACTACTCCTCAGTCAGTGCAAGCCAAAAATGATGCAAGATTCACACCCAGATGTGAACGTGCTACTTTCTGAAATACGTGTTTGAAGTTGCGTTTCCATAGTAACGTGAGTGTTGGTTGCTACGTGCGTCGCTTTGTAAATAAAAACGATGAAGATGATGAGAAGACGAGATAAGGAGTAGTAGATTTGATGATCGATTTGGTTGCATCCGAAAAGCAGCTAAATAAAAAGCTATGTCCAAAGTTACACCGCTTGTTCGTCTTTGTTTTCTTGGTAAAGGGTCGTTCACGCCCCGCGATTGCGACATCGCGATTCGTAAAGCCTTGTTCACACGTACTAAAACCGAAATTTGACCCGTTAAGTTTTAATTCGGCCCGTTCATTGTGCCAATGGTTATGGGCATTTTGATGGGTAAAATGGGTGTGGAACCCATTCAGCCCGAATTTCGGTGCAAATTAACTCATTGTATACACCTCTATTGGTTGCCATGACAGTGACGGACTTTTGTTGGGCTCGTCGTTACGTGCGAACAAGGTTTGACTCCCGTAAAAATCACTACTTGAATAAACTAGTGCCAGAGACGAGGGAGGTGATCATCCGTAATTATATGGTACACCTGCTTCTTCAGAAACTAGTTCTATGTAAAGAGAAAGAACGAGATATGGTAACCCTTGGAAACCAAATCTCACGAGAACTCTCACAATTGGCAGGAATGTTTAAATGCCGTTTAGGAGGAACCGTATTGAAGAGGACAAACAGCTGTGCTTACAGATAAACCGCTTTCTTGTTGCTCACTTACATGTTTACGGGCTTTTTGGCTGATTCGACTCTCCACAAAGTATTAAAACATCAGTGTTAGGGCCCGTTTACACCAATCATCAGCATCAATGTGGCGTCAACACTGCGATGACGCTAGCGAAACGGCTCTCATTGAAATCAATGGATTCACTCCGAAATGGGTTGCAACCCCATTCTCAAGTGAAGCCATTGTGGCCAATGAGAGCTGTCACAAGCGTCATCGCAGCGTTGACGCCACATTGACGCTGACGCTTGGTGTAAATGGGCCTTTAAAAAGAAAAGAAAAGTGTCTTATGTCAACTTCTTGTGGATGCTTTTGATTTAAAACAAAATTGGTGTTGGTGTTTGCATTAGTTTTTCATCAAAGCTTTTATTTGATTATTCTGCAAATTAAAACAAGCAACGCAACAAATATTATTTGTACAGTGACATAATATGATCCAATCTGTAACAGTACTGGAGATTTTTCCATTCATAAACTTCTTTTGTAGAATTAGACGAAATTGGTACTTGGTGAGCATGTCTAATTGGTGCTGATTGGTTAACTTCATCGTCACCAAATTATCCTATTGGTCAAGAGTCTTTCTGCTCCCGCTTCACCCTCGCCAAGTATTATCCATTATTTTTGATAAAACACAATTGATATTACAACCAAGATACCTCTGTTACGTTACTTTTAATGACGTCATTTTTTGACATGAAATCATTTTTTGCTGGCCATTGTTTTACTTTTACTGCAGACTACAACTGCCAGTACATGTGCTACGGGTTCTAGGACGTAGGGAATATATTTCACAAGTTTATGAAAATACTTAAGTTCAAAAAGAGATCTCGAGGAAAGGAATTTTGATGGATTTCAATTCATCTCATACTTTATGTAGTAAAGTTGGAATGATTTGTGTTTATGATGTCTGTGCTAACAGTCGACAGAGTTTTTCGGAAAATAGCTCCCCACCAACAGTACAAGGTTTTTCAAACATTTGCTAAATGTCTCGATATTTGTAATAAATTTTGCCAACAATTTCCGGAAAAACGGGTATCGGATTATTATAATGTTTGTTGTCATGGTGATATGTTTAGTAAGTGATAAAGCTGGAAGCTCTGGTAACTGCGTTTTGGAAAACCTTAGTTTTTGCTTCAAACTTGCAGTATTTTTTACCAATGATTCTCTTTTGTGGCACAATTCGTACAGAACGAGTTGACTTCCCCATCGCATAATTTGTTTTCTGGCTTTTCAAGACCAGGAGGTTTTAACTGCACAGCTATTGTTACCCAAGGCAACCTGTTGTGCTAAAACAGGGCATTCCTGTAAAATCTCCAGAAAAACAATTCACCATAAATTCATCATAATTCTTGAATCAATCAATTAACTGTGATAAAACCACCACCTGGCAAACAGCTATGCTAAAACAAACAGTATTGCACAGAGCCCCACAGCTTTCTTGTCGTTATTATATTTGGAGTGACAGACTTGAGGTTTCACAGTGGTAGATTTAACTCTGAGTGTTTTACGTTGTTATAGGACATATCTCTCAACATATTCGAGTTTTCCTATATTTCGTAATTTTCTGCCAAATCCTGGCAGAATTCTGCCAGCATTGACAATCAATGGTTGCGACCCACTGTATGTCAATGCTGAGAGGATTCTGCCAGGATTTGGCAGAAAATTACGAAATATAGGAAAACTCAATTGTAAAATACGTTTCACAAAAATAGAGTCAGACTTTTGAGTTCATTCGTTGAGTTTTATATTTGAGTTTAACAACATTATTTATCTGAGCACAAAACAACCTGTTTCTATGGCGACAGTATTAGTTCAAGATTGCGTGTTGTCATTTTTCATGTTCGTTCATACAGACCGTTTCCCTGGCAACAAGTTACAACGTTTCCACATCCTTGTATTAGTGTATTGAGTTCTGACTAGATCAGTACCAGGCAGTCTTCCAGACAGGTAGACAGCCTTTCAGACAGACAGACAGACAAACCGACCGACAGACAGACTGGGGACGCTATGAGCTGATGGACGCTGATCTGCCCGTTTTCTTACAAGGTCCGGTGTACCTAAAACAACAACATAAAAATACGTATCAAAGTGTAGAAACCGAGGGACTCGGACCGGGGATGGGTAAATATTCGTGTTTTTCCTATTCTTCCTAATTAGATGAATTCAACTAAAACCAGTCAAGCATGACTGAAATCTATTGCAAGGTTTTCTGTGTCTCTCAGACACAGTTGACACTTTGGTTGAATGGTTAGCAAGCCTGACTGTTGATCAATAGATCCCTGGTTCAAACCTCACAGAAGTCTATTTTTTGTTATCTAATTAGATGAATTAGACGAATTTTAAATTCAAAATAGGAAAAAGTCGATTGGCAGTTTAATTTTGTAAAGATTTGAATTTTCAGCATTTCAACCTAATAAGTTAACCTTACCTGGATTCCATGAAGAGGAACTTGTCTGCATCCGCCGTGCTCCTGATGTTGGATCTGCTCACGTGGTTTCCGGTGCGTGGGACCTGACTTCCGGTTCTGGAGACGTGACTTCCGGTGCGACTGTACTCGTTGATTTTGCAGGGATCGTGTGTCGCGAGGTAGTGATCGAGTGTGTCCCATCCTCCACCGACTCGAACCATCACATGCCGACCCTTCAACAACTACAAGCACAGCCAAAGATTACATCCGCTTCCAGAAGACAGTTATTTTATGTACACAAGCACTGCGTCTCCCCAGTTCAATCAACCGTGACTGGATTAATCAAGTGCAGCCAAACCAACATTTCTGGCGACACTGACCACCTGTCAAAATGGCGACCCCTATATCCAACAGGGATACAAAGTCCAAAAATAAAGAAAGATCAGAAATAAGTGTCAATTCAGTCCAGTGAAGGGCGTTGGACGTTAAAATTGAAAACATTGCTCTGCTAACATAACTGTGTATTGCCATTAATGATATTCCACCGTCTTTACTCGAATTCGCCATGTGATACTGTATCAGTGTGTACTCACCCTAATGAACACTATTTACCGCCTGAAGGATGGGGGAAGGTAATATTTTCAGTTTGTTTGTAAGTCCAGGGGGGAGGGTTGTACCCAAACCAGGTCCAGCTGGGGGGGGGGGGTACCTAAGCAGGTCTGGGGTAGCCCCCCCAGCTGGGGTACCCTCCCCCCCCGGGATAGGACAGCAGAGTGAGCACTTGCTACGCGGCGGGCGGTATGCCTCTTGCGTTCACGCAGGAGGACTTTCTTGTCTACCTTCTCTATTCGGATTCGCTATGTGATAGTGTGTTAGTATGTACTCACCCTAACGAACATGATTTTCCCTCCAACACTGTACTTTCCCTCAGACATGTCTGTTAGTGTGTACTCACCCTAACAAACATGATTTTCCCTCCGACACTGTACTTTCCCTCAGACATGCATGTTAGTGTGTACTCACCCTAACGAACATGATTTTCCCTCCCACACTGTACTTTCCCTCAGACATGTCTGTTAGTGTGTACTCACCCTAAGGAACATGATTTTCCCTCTGACACTGTACTTTCCCTCGGACATGCATGTTAGTGTGTACTCACCCTAACAAACATGATTTTCCCTCCGACACTGTACTTTCCCTCAGACACACATGTTAGTGTCTACTCGCCCTAATGAACATGATCATCCCTCTGACACTGTACTTTCCCTCGGACACACATGTTAGTGTGTACTCACCCTAACGAACATGATCATCCCTCCGACACTGCACTTTCCCTCGGACATGCGTGTTAGTGTGTACTCACCCTAACGAACATGATTTTCCTTCCGATACTGTACTTTCCCTCAGACAGGTTATTTTGTACTCACCCTAACGAACATGATTTTCCCTCTGACACTGTACTTTCCCTCGGACACACGTGTTAGTGTGTACTCACCCTAACGAACATGATTTTCCCTCCGACACTGTACTTTCCCTCGGACACGCATGTCAGTGTGTACTCACCCTAACGAACATGATTTTCTCTCCGACACTGTACTTTCCCTCGGACATGCGTGTTAGTGTGTACTCACCCTAATGAACATGATTTTTCCTCCGACACTGTACTTTCCCTCGGACACGCATGTTAGTGTGTACTCACCCTAACGAACATGATTTTCCCTCCCACACTGTACTTTCCCTCGGACACGCATGTTAGTGTGTACTCACCCTTATGAACATGATTTTCCCTCCCACACTGTACTTTCCCTCAGACAGGTTATTGTGTACTCACCCTTATGAACATGATTTTCCCTCCGACACTGTACTTTCCCTCGGATACACGTTCGATCACGAAACAGTCCGGACATTTACACTTGAGTTCCACCCGCCTGATCTGTGAAACACAAAGAAGCGATTCTTCAGGTCTGTTCACACGTACCAACACCGAAATTCGGCCTGTTAAAGTTAAACATTGTGCCAATGGTTACGGGCATTTTGACGGGCAGAATGGGTCTGGGACCCATTTAGCCCGAATTTCAGTTTGAATAACTGTATGTATGCATCTCTATTGGCTGCCATGATGGGCCGAATTTCGGGTCAAAATTCTGTGTCGGTACGTGTGAACAAGTCTTTAAGGTTTGTTCACATCAGTTACGGAAGGCACAAATCGCTTTCACCATTTTGTTTGGTTAATGTGAACCGACACAAGTTTTGCCACGTAGTTTTTGAAATTGGTAATTTTATTTGAATTTTTTCTTTTCTTTTACATTTATGAAAAAGCATCAAGATTTGGAAAAGAGTTCTACTTTGTGATACATTGCTGGGGAATGATGATATGTCAAAAGGGAATATATTTACAGCAAAACGACAACAATAAATACAACAACCTTCTAGTTTTTCACGATAAGCAGTTCTGCCAGATCTGACAGATTTTTAAGTGGATTTCTTCTCCTTGCTGTTGTTTGTCTTGATTATATATGACAATGCACCCACAATCCAGCAAATACTGGAAATATTAAATAACCCTTACATTTAAATTCTAAAATGTAATTATTTTTAAAAAGTGCATTCTATTTCTGTCAGATCTGTCAGATTTAGCTATTGTGAAAAACTCAATTCAACTGAGTTTTTTTCCCAAAACAAAACTGAAATCTGCCAGATATCTCCACTAATGTTTTCAATGTGAAATTGTCCATGGGATTTTCATTGCCATAGCCATGGAAACGATCCACAAATCTGACAAATCCTGCTGATTCTGGCATATTTCAATTTTCACAAAACATGAATGAAAACAAAATAAATCAAATACAACAATTTTTGTGCCTTCTTTTTGGGAGGTTCGTCTGCCTCTTCGTCTTCACTGCTGGAGTTTCTATCACAAGTTTTACGGACGCAGGGAGGGGAAAGAGCTACAACCTGAAACACATGCAGACTCAAAACAGAAAAAAAAAATAGTCGTGAAACAAATCTCAGAAGATTAAGAAGAAATGGCATGCATTGTAGGAGCGTCCTGGAAAGCAGAAAACAATAAATTTCACGTTCACAAGTGTAAGCCTTCCAAGCAAGGGAGAAAGACTGAACAAAAAGTTCTGCAGTTGAAAGCTGCAAGCTGCAGGGGTAGGGTGCAGCTCTAGACAACAACTAGAAGGGTTGGTTGACATAGAAGCTCTAGAATCAGGGTTTCTACATCCAGACTTACAGCCCTCTGTAGTTGTGAACCAGTCCCCGGTGTGCTGACGTTATCATCTGTGACGTCACCGTTACTATAGCGATGGTTGGTAGGGATACTGATTCTGTTGTTAGGGTAGGAGTGACGCAGCAGTTTGCCAGCAGGTGTCGCGACTGAGTTGCGGCGGGGTATGCGGCTGGGTGAAGCGTACTTAAATCTCCATACCTGTCAAGCGTTGGTTACCATGGTGATATTGTAAGTAAGATTATGACTGTTAGTGAATAGAAGCGGATCCACAGCGAATGAGGATGAGTGTGACGGGTTGGTGTTAAGGGGGCGCACTTGACCAAGGGTGTATCCAGGTTTCACCGTTGGTGTGCTAATTTACGGTTGTCCCATGCAATCCAGAAAAAATTGGTCTATAAGGAGCGTGTGCCTGGATTGGTCTCTAATTCTAACCCGCTGGTGCGGTCTTAGTCGTCTCAGACCAAAGGCCTTGGTGAGCCAACCAAATGCCTGCCAGTCTCTTGGTCATCTAACCAAGCCCCGGGGGTGAGGGGGGGGGGTTGTGGCCAATGAGCGTTGCATGGCAATGAGCAGTCATGGCCACCAAAACAGTAACAAATACGGCTGTCGATCACTGCTCGCTTTGGTGTCTAGAAAGGCAATTTCCAATGAAAGTAATGGCTCTTTTGAACTGAAAATTTGCAGAATTCTTCCTAATAATATACCGATCAATATCTTGGGTTAGAATAAGATCCACCCCATCGTATTTTGCCTTGGTTGGTCTGGTTCAGACCACAGGCCTTTGCCATTAGACCTAGTCCTTTGCAAAGCCCTCGGACTCGGTCTAAAGGTCTGTATACATGTAACGACACCGTCACCGACCCCATTCCCATCACCGTCAAGTTTTATAATTGTGCCAATGGTGACGGGCTATCTGACGGGCAGAATGGGTCTGCAACTCATTTTGCCCATCAAACGGTCCATCACTACTAACACAATGTAAACTTGACGGTGATGGGAACGGGGTCGGTGCCGGTGTCGTTACGTGTAAATAGCCCTTAAAAGGCAAAGGCCTGTGGTCTGAACCAGACCAACCAAGGCAAAACACTCGGGGATGGATCTTTAAACCAACCGATGCTGGCAATTGTCCCTGAAGGTTCGACAGAAATAGCATCAACCTTTGTCGGGGAAGGGAGGGGTTAGGCAGAAAGAATATACTGAGAAATACTCTGGATCCACTTCTGAGAGGTACAATCTGCACAGACTTCTAATTTCATTTGACGATTATGAGTGGACAGCAATCGCAGTTACTCTTGTAACAGCCGATCAAAATTTTATGTTACTTAGTAAAATCAGTCACCAATTCTACATTTGCATTAAATAAAATCGCAAACTGTGGGTTAGGACGGGGATAGGGTGGGTTTAAATGCTTGGGAAAGGGGCAAAAGAGTTCTAGACAAATTGTAAACGCTTAAAACATTCCGGTACTCACCGCTTTGTCGAGTTCGTCTGATTTCGCCGACAGGGAGCGTCGTCGCCGCGGGATTTTACTCGCTGAGGCGGGACGCGTCACGACGACCGGCGTAGAACGCGGCGACGAACTCGTAGACCTACAGCGACAAATACAGGCTTCTTATTGGATACGTGAGACAATGAGTTTTATGAATTTGTTGGGAAATTTATTGTTTAAACTTGTAATCCTGGGAGAAAAGTGTGGAAAGGCAAGTAATTTCTAGAGTCAAAAGTTATTTTGTCAAAATACTAGTGTGAAGGTAAAATTTAAGGATACAGAAATGTAAAATAATTGTTTTGATACTTTGACCTGCAACAAATATGGGTGCGAGTCAACTGGCAGAGGATCAGATCACCTGTCTGATATTAATAAGATGACACGAGATGTCTCCACTCACCTGTCTGATATTAATGAGGGGACACTAGATGTCTCCACTCACCTGTCTGATATTGATGAGGTGACACTAGATGTCTCCACTCATCTTTCTGGTATTATTGAGGTGACACTAGATGTCTCCACTCACCTGTCTGATATTAATGAGGTGACACTAGATGTCTCCACTCGCCTGTCTGATATTGATGAGGTGACACTAGATGTCTCCACTCATCTTTCTGATATTAATGAGGTGACACTAGATGTCTCCACTCACCTGTCTGATATTAATGAGGTGACACTAGATGTCTCCACTCACCTGTCTGATATTGATGGGGTAGCAACAGAGTCTCCACTCACCTGTCTGTTATTACAGGTAAGGCATGCTTTAATTGAGCACGGTTAATTCAAACTTCCACTTAATTCAAATTTTTGATCAAATATTTGCCATAATCTTATCATTTTATGCTTAAAATGTATGCTTAATTCAAAGACTGTTAATTCAAAGTTCCTCTAATTCAAAGTGATTTTAACTCTTGTCTAATT
>JBCAUG010727222.1:0-12199 GCA_038406175.1 Haplosyllis leylae
ATCATAGTAAAAATTTATTGATAAATATTTATCGACATAAATATTTAAAATCATAATTGACATATATGACATCAATGCCATTAATGTGCAATAAAACCTTCAAAAGAAAAACTCGACTGTTTGTGTTGCTCCTTTTCAATGGCTCAGTTAACACAAATTTATGTCATAAATAAAACCAATTGGCTTAAATATCATCAATAATTCAACAAAGTATATTTGTTTAGTGTGATTGGTATTGCACAGGTAATGGGTTTTTACGAATTTCAACGACAGTCTTTCTTTCTGTATGATAATTTGCTCAGAACGAGGGTAAACAAGTTCATTTTTGGCAAATTTTAAATGTTGATCTAATATGCCATGCACAAGTCAATACTAACTCTGTGTCTGTGAAGTTTCCATTGTATCAGTTGTAAGTAATGTCATCATTTTGAGAAAAAGCGGATTGAAGTTGTATTTCTTGATTTTTTTTGCAGTGTACATGGGAAGGGATGAAGTGTGATCCGGATGATTTTCAGGAGATCGTGGCGGATATGGGCATCTGTTACGCGTTCAATGCAGGTAGCACTCAATCGAATTTTGCCGCTTTTAACAATTTCTACACGTGAAACTTCTCTTTGCAATTTCATTTTACGTGAATGCGTAGCATTTGCTGGAAACTCAATGGAATGAGCAGCATCTAATATACATTAGAGTTTTTCACAAACTGTCCGCAATACAAGAACATTGCCAACTTCATTCTAGTTGTGCTATTAAAAATCAACTCCTCCAATAAAATTTGCATTCATCAATATAAATTTCATATACCCATTGATTTCTAATTTACCAACATCCACTGGTATAAATAGGCAAAAAAATGCAAACATGTGTGGGAATACTAATTTGGCAATAAAACCAACATTGCTAACTTTGTGCGTCTGTGAAATTCTCAATTTGTGATAAGTGAGTGGAGTGGGGGCTATATAAAATTATTTTTGTGAATCATTTTCTGTTAGATATATCACATGGTCAAAGTATCTTCATGTGGATTGAATTCTTCACAATCATTTACCAACCTGTATTTGCACAGCTCAATATATCACCAAACACAATTGATTTTTTCCTAGCTGAACTAAAAGAATCTACTGAATCTCTAGAATTTGTAGAATACTATTTTTAGCAATTTTAAATATAGAAATACTGAATACAGTATTCTACAGATTTCATAGGTTCTTCAGAATACTAAGTTTAGAAATTCTGGAAATAGTATTCTGCAAATTATATAGGTTCTATAGAAATTCAACTCCGAAAAATTCAATTAACAACTAATGATAAAGCACAGTAAATGTAGCAAAGTCCTAAATTTCTTTATGGAAGTTTCATATGATTTGCTGTAGTTTCCATGGAATCTTATGGATGATGTAATATTCAAAAGTTTTTAATCGCGGTTAGTTTGTCTTATACACAGGTGTTGAACCAAAAAGAACTAAATCGGCAGGAGAGACACATGGCTTGAGAGTTGTACTCGACACACAAATTGACGAGTATCTTAGAACAAATGTACAAGCTGGATTTAAGGTATAACCCCTGTCCTGGCTGGGGGAGGGAGGGGAGGGAGGGTACCCCTGTCCTGGCCAGGGAGGGAGGAGGGAAGGGAGGGAGAGGTACCCCTATCCTGGCAGGGGGGAGGGGGAAGGCGGGGTACCCTGTCCTGGCCTGGGGTACCCCGCCCCCCATCCCTGTGGACTGGCAAACAAACTGAAAATATTACCTTCCCTCGTACTTCATACGTGGGTGGCAATACATTGTCATAGTTCCTCATTCAGACCAACAAATCAGGGAGAAGGAAAGTCCTCCTGCATGAACGCAAGAGGCATACCACCCACTGCACAGCAAGTGCTCGCTCTGCTGTCCTATCCTGGGAGAGGGGTCGGTACCCCATCCCAGCCAGGGGGTACCCCATTCCCAGCTGGGGAATATCCCATCCTACCAGGGAGTACCCCATCCAAGCCGGGGGTACCCTCTGCTGCCAGGGGGTGCCCCATCCCAGCTGGAGGTACCCAATCCTGGCCAGGGTACCCTACCATCCTGATCTGGCCAGGGTACCCCCCTGTCATGACCTGGCTAGGGTACCCACCCATCCTGGGGTACCCCCCCCCCCCCGCTGTGAACTGACAAAGAAACTGAAACTATTAACTTCACCCATCCTTCGGATGCGGACGGTAAAAAATCAAGAGATGTGTTTGCTCCATTTCAGATATTGACTGAAGAATCGGATGATCCAGCACTTGTTGCTCGAAAAGGAGTGGCCATCCCCATTGGCTTTCAAACAAACATAGCAGTATCTGTCATGATGGTCTGTACCCTATTTCAGTAACGTTCAGTCCGTCCACAATCGAGTTTTTGCATAATTCATCGTAACTTGGCAATTCCTGGCAGGATCCTGCCAGGATTCACATTCTGTGGGTTGCAACCATTAAATGTCAATACTGGCCAATCCTGCCAGGATTTGGCAGGAAATGACGAATTATGCAAAAAAAACTCAATTAATTTTATTCGGGGAAGTTATTTCACATTTCCGTGAATTGCCTTAAGGCTCGTTCATACTGAGCTGCGGCAACGGCAAAGGAAACTTAAATATTTCTCCTTCAACAATGGGTAACATTGTTCTCTATGAAGGTGTTCACCTGGAGACCTGCAGTAACTTGACCTGAGCCATTTGGATCTGATGCTCTCCTCTCTGAGCTATTGAGGCATGTGTTACTTGGGAGATCTATGATCTTTTAGTCTGAGTCACGCTCTATTTCAGTTTTCCCTAAATTAAACAAAGTTGGCAATGTTGCCAACAAAGTCTTACATGGGGAAGAACAAAATCAAATCGGCAACGGCAAAGGCATTGTCATCAATTGGGTCCTATGCCCAATTGTGACGGCAACGGCAACGACATTATTTCCTTTGTCTTTGCCGCAGTCAGTATGAACGAACCTTTAAGCTGGTGGGCAGATACAAACTCGAGGTACAATTCGCCGATCTTACACTAAAATGATGAATGCAATCAATCTGGTTGGTGTTGCCTCTGTGTGATCATCTGTGGGATGCTTTTCGGTTCAGAGGTTCAGTGCTCACTGGGGAAACATTTTGTTGCCAGACATTTTTTGTTTTCACATGTATAGTAAAACGTGTGATGCCAACATTGCCATTATTGCCAATTTCACCTACTTTCTGAAAAACTCGATAGACGTGTGAGATGGTAACTGATCTCATTTGATTGATTTAAGTCAGTAGGGTCTCACGTCTGAAAGGTCACTTCGTGACTGAGGTAAATTTGATCACCACACAAAAGGTAGCGAAGACATGTGAAGATTGAACAGTGGGAAATATAATACATATTGATTACCTGCATAAACAATACCATCATTTGATGGCTTTTGAATGAATGTTATCAATCACTTTGTTCATTTTTCAGATTTCAGTACTTTTCTTGAACAAAATTTGTTAAACTATCTTTCTGTAGATGGAAAACCTGCCTCAACCATGGGAAAACTGTACGAGTATGAGTTTACCCAGGTTTTCGTCCTACTCGAGACCAGCATGCCATGAAGAATGTTTCACTAACTTCGTAATTCAAAACTGTGGATGTCAAGAACTTTACATGAACGATTCTTCAGCGAAGTACTGCAGTCCTAAACAATTGGCGACGTGTGCCTATCCCGCTCACCGGGACTATGCCAAGCAAAGCAAGACATCCTGTTCCTGTCCAGATCCTTGCAACGACAAAGTCTTTGAAATTTCCAATTCCCATGCCACTCTTTCTCCCGATTTTTACGTCCACATGGTGAATCAACACGCAGAGACAGTAAGTTACTGGAGGTCAAACGTGGCGATACTGGAGGTATACTTTCCAGACCTGATAGAGGAAAATGTTGTTCACCAACAGAGCTTTTCTCTCATGACATTATTCTGTAACATCGGTGGGGTGTTTGGACTGATTCTCGGAGCAGGGCTTATATCAGTCGTTGAAATATTTGATTTTTGTGTCACGAAAACATTTACTAGATGCAAATATTGAAGCCCGGAGCAAAATCTTAAAAGGATAATGTTATATCCGGATTCTTAGCTTTCTATGGATTAATTACCTGAACGTAGAGACAACTCAAACAGCAAATAAAATTAAATCCTTAAAGTATTGTTTATTTCTTTATAGTTACATGTATTGAATCTTAGCTTAAAACATCCTGCCTTAGCAGACACTGCACACGGTTTATAAATTTAGATATAACAACAATCTAGAATTATGTCACTTTTATTACAATGATTAATTTTATTTCATGCGACCACCAGCTCCAAATTTAAAGAAAAACACAAGACGATATAGATCTAACTTTTCTCTTGCTTGCAGTTTTAAACATTTAATTTCAATTCAAATAATCATTGATTCACAAAGATGTACACACTACTAACGTCCAACTTAATTCACCGATAAGGCAACAAAGTATTTGTGTATTCTCTATTATTTTTCGATTCCCAATAATGATGTCTTGGGTTAGTTTTACTGCCCCATGGTAGCCAAGATACTATTAGTTAAAGTATACTGTTAGTTAAAGTAGTCATTAAAAATACTGTCTTTGGTAAGTTTACTGCCCCGTGGTAGCCAAGATACGATAGTTATTAAAGTAGTTATTAAAAATACTGTCTTTGGTAAGTTTTATTGCCCCATTGTAGCCAAGATACAATTAAGTAGTTATTAAAACAACTTCACGTTTGCAATGCATAGGGTCGCCAGTTTTGTGAAGCATTATTGTAGCAAGGGTATGGACAAAGGAAACAAACTGTTATCCGTATCTACACTGTACAAATGTCATGTCTTGAGTATTAGATTTTTGGTGGAAATAAGATGGACGTTTACTATGAGATTATTTCACTTATTTGGCCAGAGCAGCGACACCAATTATGACTATGATGACAATGAGCAATATCATCAATAATCTATCGGCTGCTATCGCAATGACATGCCAGATGTGAAGGCGATTCTTTGCGTTCACTTCGCTTTCGCTGCTGTTCATTCTGGTGAACAACTTTCCGTTTGCGTCCTCGTCCTCGCTCACAGGGGGCGCTGCATCATCCCTCGCTGGATCCGTATTAGTTTCATCCATAAAGTTGTGTTCCTGAAAAAGAACATCAATTGGATGTGTGATTCATTACTTAATTTTATACCACACAGTTGTCATTTATTCAATCTACTTTTTCCAAATCACCCCCACAGTAAATCCTACCTCGAAAAAAGCAACGTTGAGATCCGTAATTTAACCGAAGCAATGAATTAAGGGAAATTTAGTCAACTTCATTTGTGAAGCGAAGTCAATGTCAAAGTAGGATGTCCTCATTGTGTTAACATGTTCATGTAAGGTTGTGCATTTACCCGAAACCATGCTTTCCAAATTGGATACTTTTCCCTATATTCATTGAGTCGTAGTTACCTCTTGGTGAAGTTGATTTACAAATCCCATTTCCTTCATCGATATCCCGAAGTTCTCGTATCTCAAGTAGGGTGGGATACAAAGGACGCGTGCACATGGTCCAAGTAAAAGCTACAGATAGTCAAAGGAATATTATTTTGATATCACAACTTATAGATTATTTAAAATGTCAATTACCGTCTGGGAGGGGTCCGTGAGAAATAACTGTCCAAATTTGTGAGCCTTATTTTGAGCCTTCCATTCATGTAGCAATGATATTAATCTGTGTGAAAAGTCTTTTGCTTTTTAGACAGCGTAGTTGCTGGGAAGTCATAAATTTTAGTTTCCTGGCTCGAACAATTAACAAGTGTTACACTTGCACAAAACTAATACCTTCGTCATGTTAAAGATGAAACCAATTCATTGGAAGATCTATATTGGTAAGTGCAGTTTTACCTTTTTCAATGCAAAAGGTGGATGGTACATGCTCTTAGACTTGATGATGAGGTTGTTAATGACTGCACATATTATAAGTGACACAGAGATGATGAAGAAAACCAAAACATAAAATATGGCTGAAAACAAAACAAACAATACACTGCATTTGTGCTGGGAAAAACAATATCGAAGTTAACTAAAGGCCGTAAGCTAATATTGGATCAAATTTTAGTATTAGACAGGTAACAACAATACATATTTGGGTAAATATTGTACCGAGAACTGGTGTTGACTTCCCTGACAGTGGTATTTCTGTTCCCAATACGACCAGCAGGACAACACAGGCGATCAGCAAAGCCACTCCTACAAAAGTGAAATAATAATCTTTGAATAACCAACCTGATTACCTCGAGGTGATTTTATTGGAATTACTCTGATATTCAGAGCGCGGACGCATTTAATGACACTTCCGTTATTCGGTGTTTTACATCAGACAATATGCTATGGTTATCAAACTCACCAATGATATATTTGACAATTTCAATAGGTCTGAGAAAGAGGTATACGATGGCTATAATAGCAAGGAGAACGACTGGGAAGATGTAGAGAAATCCATAATGAGATCCATCTCTCTTCATGTTCAAAGTAAATGTTAAAGTGGAATATTTCAAATCATTCCCAACAACAGCCCGCTGCTTCGATAACTTCCATTTGGTGTTCACAAGTTTGCGACTTATCGTTCTAGTTTCTTCCTCGCTGATAGCGTCGAGCTTCATCTAAATTTGCAAAAATTTCATTTGTGTATCAGCTGAGATATACTGCAAAAGTACAGAGATATATATTTCCAGTTAAATGTTAAGGCTTTTTCAACCTCGCCATGTGAAACAACAATGTTACTGGCTCATTAGAGTTAGCTTAGTGACTGAGATGGGGGCCAGAAGATTTTGGGAAAATGCGTTGGCACTTTTATGATTAGTAGGCCTACTTCAGGCTGCAGTCATTGGTGGAAATTTGTTTACACAGAATGATGTCATGACGTCATATGTGCCAGGATAGCAAACGAAATATCCTTTTTGCATTATTAATTATCAAACAATTGTACCTTGCTAATATCGTGAGCTGAAGAAGCAAAGACCAGTTCACAAATCTGAGTATCGTAAGGAAACCATTTAAAATCGAACACACAGGATGTGCTGAGTTCAGCGACGTCAACAGAAGTCACCATTCCTGTGTTCTGTACTGATACTGCCACGTTCACACCGGCGCTCTTTTTCTGAATACTAACAATGGGAAATTCAGGTATTTGTTAGTTGATAGTTGATTTTACGAGGTATTTCAGTTTAAGAGAATGGCTTAAAATTCAAGTGTTGTACCCATTTTTGATGACGACATCAGAGGTCCATATGTCTGGTGCCGACAGACTAACTTCAGTTTGTCCATTGTAATCCTGCGGTTTCCATTCCAACTGTTCATCTGTCCACATCTATGAAAAAGTACGTATTTCTTTTAACATCGTAATATTTCTATTTTTATTTGTCTGCTCCTAAATCACCCAAATGTAATCGGCATCAAAGAAGAAAAGCGAAAGTCGCGAAAGTTGTTAAAGGAATTTTTGTGAAGCTATAAAGTGAATGACAGACCTGTTTTTGTTGAACTAACAATTCTAATTTGTGACTGTGCTCATCCTACAAAGAATCAAATAGAAAATATTTATTTCAATCCATTTAGTTTAGTGGTTCTCACTTAAAAATGGCTTTCTACAAATATTCCAAAACACTAACTACATCATTTCAATGTTGTTAACGTTTAGAAAAACTTCTTGTCTTTTCAACAGAATCAGTTTTGCGGACGAAACATTGATCTGTCTTTACCAGGGAATATACATTTTGAACCAGCATCCCCATCTTCAAAGTAAATGTCTTCGATGGTGGCGTAACACTCTTAGAATAATGATCCATAAGAACTTTTCTCAGCTTGTCTTCGTGTCTATCTGTAAGGATGGACGGGAATACATTAATCGCATAAATTCAAACATTCTGTTGGGTAGAACAATAAATCACAATTAAACAGATCGAATGATTCCCTGATGACTCGCACAATAAGGAGTTCCTTTCTTCACACAAGGTTGGAAGTTTGGCCTAAAATGATTTCAATCTTTTATCTGTTATTTCGAACAAATAGATTTGATGCCTCAAATGTATTTAAGTATAAGAAGAGCCACCCCCCCCCCACCCCACAGACAAAGAATTCTCCCACTCCGCAATTAAATTCAAGACAGTTGACAATATACAAAAGTTGCCATGAATTCTGGATTCAAAATGGAATTTAACCCCAAAAAATGCTCTGCGAGTTATCAATTATTACAAGGGAAACACTTTAAAACTTACGATCACATTTATCTCCTGTATAACCCATCGAACAGGAACATTTAAAAGTTTCTCCTACGTCACTGCAAGTTCCAAATTTTCCACAGGGGTTTTTAGGGTAACACTTAGAAGCAGCTAAAGACATAAAGGCATTTGTGACTTATTTTGCACAACTATACTGTTTATTTTCAAATGTAAGAGTCGAGTTTACGCGTCTACTGGACAAGTATTCAGATTTGTCTATATTTAAGGCTTGTTCACATGTACTGATATTTGGCCCATCACCGAAATTCAGCCTGTTAAAGTTTTAACATTGTGTTAAAGGTGACAGTGACTTTGATGGGCAGAATGGGACTGGGACCCATTTAGCCAGATAAAGAGACAGTAATTAGCAAAGTGTGAACAACCACATCTTTTGCCATGCAGTCCAAAAAATAATTTCGGACAGAATTTCGATGACGGTCTAAACATTGGTACGTGTGAACAAGCTGTTAGACATGGACATTACCTTCACAATGCGCCCCGGTAAATGCAAGTGGGCATTGACAGCTGTATGTGTCGTCGTCTTTGTTTATACTGCAGGTGCCTCCATTCTGACAAGGTGACGTCCCACATCCATCATAGACTAGATTGATAGAATGATGTACGGTGGCAAATTGAGACATTCAAATTGTGCTCAGTAGAAGTAAAAGCGGAGAGGAGTATGAAAAAGTTTTGTAAACAAGAAATTCCTCCTGCATGACCGAAAGAGGCGTAGCAAGCACTCAGCTCTCCTGTCGGGGGGACGGGGCTACTCCTATCCTATCCGGAGGGGGCTGGAAGGGAGTGGGTGGAGGGTGCACCCGTGTCCTGGTCAGGCTGGTACCTGTGTCCTTGGGAACCTCCTCCCCCTGCTACCAGACAGGACCTGGGGCAGGACTTTGGACAGGACCAGTGAGAGGACTAGGGGGGTACACTGGACACGATCAGTGACAGGACTGGGTGGTCCCCCCCCCCAGAAAGGACCAGGTACCAGAGACCAGTGAGCAGGGGTACCCCCCCCCCCCTTCCGGTCACGGACAAACACCTGTGAAAACATTACCTTCCCGCATCCTTCGGAATACGGGCGGTAATAACTACACATTCATCAGCTTATCGAAAACAACATGTTTCTGATGGTGGCCGCCGCTGTCCAGAATCTATCACCCGTGTCATTGTGTTAGATTTTTTCGCTCCATTAAGCTTTGGATTATGTCACTTTTGGCACTATAAATGCTGGGTATTTTCGGTTCATACTCGGTGACATCCCGAAATCCAAAAGAGTAATTTTCTAGGCAAAGATCTGCTTAATGTCCCGCTTTTGGCAGATCTTCCTGCCCAGTGACACTCTCATACCTTGTTTTCTCCATTGTTTCTAAGTTGTGGATTTTTACGATAATAAACACCGCTTGGTACGAATAAAGTAGTTATTTACCCGAGTAATATTTTCCGTGTATTCCATAAATTTCATTCGCTTCAAATGTTCTCAAAATAACTTGGAGGCTGCTGGTTGTAGATTCTACTTTTTGATGTTCATCATGGCAAAACGTTGCCATTTTGTTTTCCACTGCATCTGTGCCTAAATGGAATACATTGGGTGGTTTGTTTTTGGATCTTTGGCCTTAATGTTAGAGAAATCTATTTGACGTGTGGATTTTTTTTTTGAAAAACACGATGTAATTTACCATGCGTTAATGAAATAATAGCTTCGATGTAAGCGTAGAACGAAGGGAATCACATAAGGTATGAAGACAAGGGCTCTCAGTAAACAAAGAAAAATACTAAAGAGGTGTCTATATAGTACTTTAACAGGATCTTGATGTAACTCAGAATTTCTATTGATTCCTAAATTAATCAAGATAAAGAGATACAGCCATAAACACCTCACTGAAGCAACCTCCGTTCACCACTTTCCTTACCACTTATATTCCGTACTCCTGAAATGTATGACTGAGTGATTTAACCCCAATTTTAACACTGTTAGTAGCAATGATGATCGCTAAATATAGCGTTGCAATTAGCAATTGAGCATTGTTAGTCACGGCATTGTTGTCGTGTCTGTGGATAAAATGTGAATAAGATCCGGGCAGGTGATTGGACAAATGCATTAGTTATCATTGACAGCAATGCATTCAACAATTTTGCTCCCGGGCAGTCGGTGAATCGGTTAAATGAAATGGGCATCTTTAAATGTCTTAATACTAGTTAAATTTACATGGCTGACATGATTCAGAGTTAAATGAGAACGTTAGTCAGCAAAGTACTTGGACCACAATATTATGACTCCCTTAATTATTTGGGTGAACTAGAGTATCAAAATCAGACAATGGTAGTAATACAAAAATGTCACAAATCAATTTATAAAACGTAAAGCTCATACCATCATAGATTTCCAGTCTATCGCTTGTGCAGTTGGGGCTGAAAGGAAGCTTGAATCCTTCATCAAATTCGAGTATGATGATGTATCCCTCGTCCGAGTCTATGTTCCACTGACAAACCTTCATCGGTTGATACTCATTCGGGTATCCGGGACTCACAAAGTGCTGTGGTTCCTTGGATGCCTTGAGGTCTCCTCCGCAAGTCGACTGGACTTCAACTGTCAAAGTATGTCAACAGAAGAATTCCTTTGACAGGTTGGCCACGGCTAATTCAAACACGGTTAATTCGAAGTTCCACTTAATTCAAACTTTTTGTTAAATCTTTGCCACTTTCTTATCTTCTCATGGTTAAAATGTGTGGTTAATTTGAACACAGTTAATTTGAAGTTCTAATAGTTTGAAGCCATTTCAAACCTTCTTTAATTCAAAGTAACAGTAAATTGCAGTTTTCATGTGTGTTAAATTGAAGTTTGTTGTAGATCTAATTCAAGGCTCTAAATTGAACTATTTCCTTATTGAAAACTTTGGACTAGAAATCACATTGTAGATCGAATTCTCAACACTCACAACAACATACAATAAAAGCCACTTCAAAGAACTTTCTTGTTTATTCTCAACACTCATAACATGTAACCTGGGCAACTTCAAAGAAATTTTCCTGTTGATCTCAATACTCATGACATGTATCCTGGATGTTGTTGACCTAGATACCCACAAGATCAAAGGATGCTGACACATGCACATGCAGTCCCTGGGAGAAAGGCATGAAAATTTCTACATTTTGTCATTCTTTGATGATGGCTCAGACAGAGTCTCTCAAGCTGCCCTGAAGAGATAATTAGATTCTTTGTCACAGCAGATTTTTGAAATTGAAAAGTTTAAGAAAACAGGCAAAGCAACAAATATTCAGAATTGAGACACAACCAAATTGGTTCTTAAAAAGTCAATCACAGATAAACAAATATAGCTGGAACTGAGGAAAGTTCAAGGGAAAAAGAAGCACCAGTTTGGTATTGGGATGGGGGTCTGGGTTAAGGTATAGCCAACTTGGGGCTTGGTACTGCAAAAGCCATTTAACAAACTGCTTAACTTGGTCATTTCACTGTTAAATTGAAATTATTACAGTATTGTAAAGTGATCAAGGCAAGGGGCTACTGGCAGCCAAGAGCTCTGCAGCAACAACTTACATGATACTCTCATGTCATGAATGTCAACATAGTACATGCAAGTTTATGTCAAACAACAGTTAATGTTCATGTCATGAGTGTCAAGAGAAAATAGTTGAAATAAGCTTATACAGTGCATATATACATGTGTAATGTCATGAGAGTGAAGACAAATATATAGAGAGGACTGAGACAATTCCAACAGTGCAACAGGATTGAAAATCAGGCCATTATTAAGGAAGTTATAGGCAAAAACATTTCAAAGCATGTCTTGAGAGTCAAGACAAACAAAAATTGTTTATAAGTACAAACATGAATATACAAAATAGCCCTGTGATGGGCTGAGGTGGTTTAAGTTTAAGTTAAATGTGTCAAAATGTCAAAAGATGTCAAGTTGTCAA
>JBCAUG010727233.1:0-12199 GCA_038406175.1 Haplosyllis leylae
GACACGAGGTACTTATCGTTAGGTGAGAAGGCGAGCGCCTCCACCTTCACTCGGTGTAGGGTGAGCTTACAGTGCTGTGTTCTCTTCTCAAAATCCCAGATGTAAACGTCAGCCTGAAAATAAATAGAGTTATTTGTTGATAACTTCTTGAACTATGTCGCAGTAAAATTTCTGGTTTTCACATGGAGAGGATATTCTTATAACTACAAGAAGAGATTGTAGATTCTTATTTTACAATACATCGAAGAGTGGGCCACATCTTACTGCCGGGTACAAAATACAGAAGAGATATGATGCTTTTGTGAAGGTGATTACTTTTCCTTCCATTATGAAGTGGCAAGCAACACCAAGCTTATGTAAGTTCTTGACTGAGATTTCACTTTTTTGAAACAAATATAATACAACGTATTGCGAGGTCCTTCTGGTCCGATGTAGAGCAGCAGTAGGTCTCAGGTACGAATGAAACTGTATGTCACTACAGGCACTGTTACCTCTATTACCAATGATCTCTCGATTGGATCTTACATCTGTTCCTCATAAGCAAGAGTTATCTTCCGTTTAAACTATTTATTCTAGTTCTGCAAGTTGGTTGCTCTTTGTAGCCTATGGCATTTAAGCCTAGCTATATCTTATGGCATTTAAGCCTAGATGTGTCCCAAACCCATGGTTCCACATTTAAGCATCTGTACTAAGCAGTACAATGCATTAAATACTGGATGTGATCAGCAGATGATTGGCTGATCCTGGAGGTTGTGGCTATTGGCCACACACTTGGTTGGATCCCTTTGGGCTCTCAACCTAAGTGTGTAGTCGACAGCAGCACGGGAACTTTTGTGACCGTGCAGTATTTTTCACAGTGAAGCAAGAATAAATAGGTAGTATAAAACTTCAGCTAAGCCACATTTTCAAAGCCACCCAGACCTTTGACCTTCAAGGGAAGTTACAACTGAATCATAGACATATATGTCAACTACTGCTTGCAGAGGAGACCTCTAACACTCTTTTGTGTTCTATTTACAAAACTGAAGCCACATGCAGGACCTCTTGGCAATGAACCAAGAGGCAAAAAGACATTTTCCCCATTGCTCACTGTACACTTTCATTGAACATTTTTGGTAAATATTTATACACAAATACTGAAATTTCATTCAGGCAGACTACAATACATTCCAGAAAAACTATTACATTGATAAAGTTTCATGTCAGGCATTTTTATGAAATTTGAAATGCTTAGTGGCAGCCATTGAATGAAGAGGCAAAGTGTGGCTTCAGTTTTGGCTTCTGTGTTAGAGGTCTAGGTTTTTTCAAGTGAGACACTCTACCAGCAGCTGTAAGTGATACTGCAACATTCTCACTGTACAAGAGTGACAATTTAAGTCTATGAACTGAATATAATGGTGAATATTCATTGTTTTAAAAGGCAGCTGTATGTAAAGGAAAAATTCCAGTGTTTTTTTTTTTACCTTGAAGCCCATGTGAGTAATCTGTCCGGACGCAAGGTAACGCCCACTCTTTGACACAGCCAGACACGACACATTGTTGGTGTGTCCCGTTAGAAACTCCTGTTTCTTTGTGTTCATGTCTTCTATCACAATTGTACAGCCAACGGGATAAATGACGTGCTGACGATTTGGATGAACTCTGAAGCCATTTGTAACAGTACCTTAAAGACCAAAACAATTTCATACATTAGTCAATGTTTGAAAATAGCCAAACAACCTAAGTAAGAGTTTTTCTTTGTTATTGCTAACTCCAAGGAAAAATTTAATATGTTAGATCTCTGAAACTTCCAGAACAGCAAAAATGGCATGGCTGAAATATTCAAGACTTCATTTAAATTTGAAATAAAGCACCACCACTCACCACAAAACCCTATCATCCCCTCCATTTCGAGGAGGGGACTGTCTATAGGTGAATCCGTCATGTTTTTTTATGTATTACTCCTCAAATGAAAAGAATATCAGAATTTTCCGAGTTTTCGTCCCTTCGGTTTGGCTTCAGGTACCTTAATAACGGTGTCCTTGGCAACGGCCAATGCGTTTCCGGTCAGTACAGGTGGCACCACAGTACGTTTTAATTTTCCCGCCAAAAGTCCCAGTTTTTTCCTCACCGATCAAACATTTGCCTTTGATCAGCCTCCCCCCCCCAAAAAAAAACAATGCCAAGAATAATTTCGGATGAGTGGGCGATACAATTTTATTGTATAAATAACACATCAACAAGAATTCATATTTCTGTCAACAATTGCGTTTTTCTTCGTTTTAAACTCTTTTTTTCAATAACTAAGACAATTTTTCTTCCTCTTGCGTGTTTTTGTGTTATGTTTTAAGCTGAACTATAAATATGAATTGCTTGTTACAAGCAAAAATAATTCGTTTTTGTTTGTGTAGATGAGACATCAACTGCAATTCGTACCACCTCCTTCAGTCCTTACACTATGGCTTTTACATTGGGTTTTTGTTTCAAACTTTCTTGCCGGATACACTTTGAATTTTTTTTAAATCTCCGAGAATTTCTGCTATGAAAAACACATAGTCTTGTTCGGTTTTAAATTGGGTCAGTTTTTTTTTTCAAACTTCCCGGCATGCTCACACAATGACGATGCTTCAAATACTATTCGTATAAAATACTATGAAAATTAACATAATTAATTCAATTACAAAGTGTGTCCGTGTTCAAATATTGTGAGTGTTAAGTATTTTTATCACAACGCGCCCGCTCAGTGTCTAGAGATCAGTGCAACAGTTAGAGAAGGAGACATAGATACACAAATAGAGGCACTTTATAAAAAAACCGTCTAGTACAATACACAGCTACGTTCCACTGGTCTCTGCAATACGTCTTGATAATATTAATTTTACATAATACTGCCAATACATTGCTAATGTTCATGAATATAAATACACAATAGAAAAAGTATTAAATACGTACAAAGGATTTTTCAATGTATTTATGACATATGTACAAAAAACAAACTGTGTGTGTGTGTGTTTGTGTGTGAAATTTGCTTTTGGCAAAGTTCAGTTAAAAGACACGAAAAACATCTATTTGAAAAAGGTTCACTCTAGATAATAACGTTACGTTCAGTAATGGCGCGAAGATTTACAAAAGCTTTTATCGACAGGTACCAAAAACAGGCTCCACGTTGTATTTTACTATTTGGATGCACAAGGTTTATTCTAGTCGTTCAGTAATGGACCGGAACCGGAAATCCATGAGACGGTGGGTTCGGGAAGACTGCACGACCTATGGTACATTGAAGTAAAAGGTCCCTGGGGGTGAGCAGTAAATGGCATCTTATATTTTCTATTAGTTGGGGGGGGGGGGTCCAAAAATCCCTCCAGCACATAATCCAAGTAAGTTCCGAAACTTGCACAAGTTACAAAATGAAGGGACAACTACCGAGTGCATCCAAGAAAATAAACACGTCTAGAAAAAACAACAGAACTTGCATTATAATACAAAGGACTGAGCGATATTACAGAGACACGACACCCTAAACACACTGACTGACACAGAATCCACAGACACTGAGGGACGCGCAAACATTTATGTATCATTCACATGTTATTCTTTCTTTCTATGGCGCGTTTCACTTTCTACATATCTTGTTTTATATTTTACATGAAAACTGTACAAAAAACAAAAACAAACCAAACTGCTTGGTAACTATGGTTACTGTTACCAGGGAGATAAGCTAATCATCGTATTAATAGTTTCATTACACATGTAACAAAATATGATTCGTCTTTGTACAATATTCATACATGTATTGTTTGCGAGTGAGCGTGCCTGCTTACAACCACCGGTGTTAAGAAATTAAAAAGGAAAAGAAAGTAAATCACAATATTCACATATTACACGTTCAAAGATTTCCGAATAATTCTCATCAACGCGGCGCTGTTTGATAAATTGTACAAAATGTGAAGCGGTGAAACTACACGCTACGCGAACACTGAATGAAGCAGGGACACTAGGTCACAAACTGATGCGCGTTTATCAATTCAAATACAGATCCGTAGTATTTATTTTACACATCACTATCAGTTCAAGAATTAACACGTTTTCTGTCGCATTTACAAATTGTCGCGGTTGTGGTATTTACTAAAATGGAAGTCTCCATACAGTTCTCCCATTTTTTCATTTATTTTTTTGTTTCTTGTCACAGAAATCACAAGTCTGTTTCAACAGCAAAAAAACTTCATAGTTCAATTGCAAATAACTCTGGGTCACCATGGTTACTGCAACTAACTGCAAGTGGTTACTAGGAAAGAACACCAAGTCAGCTCTATGTACAATTCACAGTCTATGTACAGAATTCAGTGCGCATCGACACCGCGCAAGAAATTATAATATTCTAATATTCAAATTCTCCTCGACTTCTTGAAAATACGTGTTGACATCACCATGGCAATTGCAATAATAACAAATATAGGCAAATGAACAAAATATAAGTAACATTCAGCTCACTAACAAGCGACAGGCATACTCATTAACAAAAGCGAAGCGACAGCGACACCTAGTGGACAAAACCCAGTTATCTTGCCCAGGTAGGGTTAACATTCCAAAAGAATGACAGCTTCGTGAATTTTTAGGTGTTTACAGGTGCCTATGGGTTCCATACCCCAAGTTTACGTCTATGAACAAAATGCTACGTTTCACGAACCTGCAAACGAGAAAAATAAATCTCAAAAAACCCATAGGTACAAAAAGAACCACTATTTTGAAGAACAAAACCTCAAACTGATGAAATATAATATCTAAGAGCCCATTTACATCTAGCGACAGTGACGCGTCTGCGACGTCGCTGCGACATTGCACCCAATGGGTTGCAAAGCGATTTCCAAGTAACAGTCACTGAGGCTTGGTGTAACAGTACAGGACAGAATTCATACGTTTGATTTGGGAGCGATCTCGCAGTGGCGTCACAAACGCTAGGTGTAAAGGGGACCTAACGCATAAGGAAATTAACCACTTTCTATCATGCGATGAATATTCAATACGGAGGGGCACTGACAGACATCCAAGAAATGCAGTAAAACCTTCATTTTACTGCCACCCTCATGACAAGCCACCTCTGTTCTACGGCAATTTCAGTGAAAAACCAGATGGTTGGCCGTGAATTGGAAGTTTTACCGCATCTCCTGACTGATTAAATGAACTTGCATCTGTTGATATTTAAAATGACATCACATGTGTACTCAAAAAGTGGCAATACAAAATTAATACCGTACAAAATTGAAGGTTACGAGAGAGCAAAAACCTGTAGTGAAACTATTTAATGTGACTAATTCAAGCTGCCTTTCTCCGTCGAAAAATACAAAAATAAGAAAAAATTCCGACAATGGATGATGTACATGTAGTGATTATCATGATTATTATAAATTAAGTGTTGATGACCGGTGCACAATTACAAACGAACTACTTTTCTCATTAAATGCGCAATGATATTAAGGATTATTTGGCACCTGAAGTAATTTTGATACGGCACGCTGCATTGGACTTTTGACATTTCAACACCATAGATACAAGATGCTAATTGGTTGCTAGGTTCCACAAAAATTTTCATGGAGGAAACAGTTGGGTGCACTTGGCGCCTCCGCCTTGAGTGCACTGGTGGCAGGTGCCCAACACTGAGGAACGCTGAAGGGAGAGCTCCTTATTCCTGGGAACCCACGATACCACCATGACTCATTAGAAACTGCAGCAGGGAGGGCCCCCAACACCCAGGAACGCCAAGAAAGCGTTCTCTGCTCCTGGTAACAAGGCTCTTTATAAAGAAGACTCCTCAAAACCTGAAGCAGGAGGGAGGGTCAATAAACACCTAGAAACCCCCAATAGAAACCCCCTCAGAGCCCAAGACAGGGCGGTAGTCAACACCTGAGGGTCGTTATCTGTAGGAGGGAGGGATATCTGCTCCGAAAAAACCTTGGGATCTGAAGCGTGCATGGATGGGTTCTTTGTGGTTTGGTGCCAAAGGGTGTTCGCTCACACTTAGGGAGACGCTGTCGTAACTGTTCTCCGTTGCTTCTTCCTAAATGCACTGACCACTCCCTGATTAGCCTCACAACAGATACTATTACCTAGTGCATACAAGGCCGGCCGCACAATGGTATTCTACTGAAGCATAGTTGTGAAGCAAACCCTAGGGTTAAGGGTTCTAATTTTAAGAAAACTAGTACATCTTGTCACGTTTTTCTACATCAGTAATTTCTCGCCACATTTCCCACCAATACAATTTAAACCATTAAACAAAGGTTCCAAAAATAAAACACACAAAAAAGTTTGAAAACAAACCTGCTTTTAGTTACCAAATTCAATGACTTAGAAGGCGACTGTACATTAGCTTTTACACCAGATGGCAGTGTGGTTTTAGCGTCCGTTCACACTGACCAAAATCAAACGCAACACAAAACTTATCATGTTTGCCGCTTTTCAATTTTAAGTTAAATTGAAATTCGTAGCGTTCCCTTGTTTTCGCCTACGTCATAAGCTTGTATTATTCAGTGTGAACGAACACTGTAATAGCCTATTTTTCGTGACAAAACTTTTTGCACTGATTAAACGTTAGAGCCTTGTTCAAACTTGGCGTCAACGTCAACGTTTTAGTCAGCGGTCCTTGAATCTTTTTAATGTTGAACTCATTTTTAAATGTTAAGAAAAACGTTGACGTTGAAGATAAGTATGAACAAGGCTTAATTGGTTTAGTTCACAGAATTCACGTTGATTTACTTCGTGACGCAGTGGTTTTTTATTGTAACTGTTCAGGTGAATATGAGAATAGTACAGCAGTACTCCTCGCAGACGACCTCCCTCGGTTCATGCAACCACCTACGTTTTCCAACCAACCTTTTTCTGATAATGTATTATTTCTTTTATGATCTGCCTCAATTCAAGGACCCCCTGTCGCACACGACCATCAATATAAACCAGACGAATGGTCCTTTGTAAAATAACCGAGAAAACAGGTGGTCTCGGGCGATGGCCGCCCATTGTAAATGAATGTATTCTGGAGGATCTGGTCGCGCATGAGGAGTCTTACTGTATTCGGAGGAAGTAGCCCGGTGTGAGAAGTCTTACTGCACTTGGCTGCGAATCTGTAAAGCTCCATTCACACTGACGCAGCAGAAAGCGAAATCGAAAGTTACTTCGATTATGAAAGGCACATTGGAACTAATGTTAGGACCCAGTGTTTAAGTAACTTTCGCCTTCGCTATTGCTTCGGTGTGAAGGAATCTGAAATCCACAGACCACGTTACAATATACGTTTGTTAATAAGCATGTGGTATAAAAACAGCTGTTTGTTTGATATAAGTACGCGTGTACTCTGCCCCGGTTCATCGCCATGGATACATAAACAAGTTATACCACTAGCTGCCATGTAACGTGACGCTCATTCCCACAGAAACAACAACATTTACAATTGTAAATCGAATAATATAAGTTGAGTCAGTAACTAGCAGATTTTCCGCGCAAAGGCCCAAGTGCATACAATACAAACTGCATTCACCAACAAATGGCGACTTCCGGTTTCAAGTTCCGGTCTCGTTCTTTTAAAACGAACGCATTCAAGAGATTGAATTAGATAAGCCAGGGTGATACATTCAAGTGTTAAGCTCGTTACAAAGACACGGGAATCTTCTTCCTTGTCCCTTCATTACATTTGTGACCCAAAACAGGAAAAGCAAACAACCACAGCATTTTTTGCGCTAAATTAGAAAGTGGAATAGAAACCCTTTTTTGCACAATAGGTTTCACGCGAATTGTCACTGTTCACGCATCTGCAAACGTAAAACAGCTAACGCAGTGCGGACTCGGGCCTTCAGTAAATTACGCCGATGTATCCAACATAACGTTATTTCCAAGATTGAATACTCGGGCAGGCCTAGAACCGGGGTTATATACAGAGCAGTACGCTTGAATACCTCATGTAGTAACGACGACTACACGTAGTAAACTGTACATATGATACACTACTGGGAACGGTCTGAATAAATGCCCATTTGGAAGCAATTTCGTGTTTTTATACTCGTTTTGATCTTCTTTACTTAAAACGTAAAAAATATAAACATGTTGACGCGTAATGTTGTAGGGACTGGAGTGTCTCCCGCACAGCCAGTCTCCTCTTTCCAGTCAACATCTTCTCCCATTGTTCTGTTCTGTTGGTAATATCGCTCAGTTGGACACGTGTTCCTCTTCCTCCATCTTGGGTTTCTTGCTGTCGTTCTCTGCGCCTGCGCTGTCGCCGTCCTGTGTGACGGACTCCAGAGGGCGCTTGATGGTGACGACGGACGCAGCTCCGGCGTTCAAGTTAATGTGGTTGTCGCCGCCTCCGCTCAAACTCTGATCAAAATGAAATTGTGAATAATCTTGAACAGCGCGAATGAACTTCATTGGTGGCTCGCTTGAACATGTTCTCAAAGCTAATTTCCATCTGTATGAACTTCCTTTGCATATTTATTACCGCCCGCATTCCGAAGGAATGGGGAAGGTAATGTTTTCGCAGGTGTCTGTCCTTCAACAGGAGGGGGAGGGGGACCGGGGAGGGGGGGGGGTGTTACCTGGGGCAGGTATTCCCCCCGTGGAATTCTTTTTTTTCAAATTTTTTTTCTTTAAATTTCCTTGGGGAGGGGGGGGGGCATACGTCCCCTGGGATAGGTTTGCTAAGTGGCGGGCAGTATGCCTCTTGCGTTCACAAAGGAGGACTTTCTTGTTCTTATTGGAAATAGTGCACAAATGAGGTCACTTTACTCAGAATTATAATATGGCTAGTGCATAATAGCGGGTTCAAATTGAATTCGACCTTTAAAATCGGCTACTGAAGTTTTTACAAAAACTTACACCAAAAGCCTTGCCTACATCGGTGTCAATACAAATGTCTGAGTAAAACTTAGAATGGGCATGGAACCCGTTCTCTGCTCCAATCCACTGATGCTACATACTGTCAAGAAGACAAGAAGATGGACGCACATTTCCGCGCTGTGCGGCGTGTACATACCTGAAGCTGTGGTGGGACGCTGAATGGCGGTTTCACCAGCTCCACCTTCACCGCCTGCGACTGCATCAACACCGGCGTTCCGGATGAAACGCTCACACCAGAGGTCACTGCTATCTGCTGCTGCTGTGCCTGTTGTGACGTCACCACCAGTGGGTTACTCGAACTCATTACTTCTAATTTGACACCAGGTGGCAGTACCTGTCCCGGAGCTGTCGTCACAACTTGAACCTGAAATTTACAAAATCATGTTAATTCCAACTATATCTCACAAACAAACAAAAATGCATAGCTATGATTATGAGGTTGTTTTCACCGGCTCTCTCAATTTGCTAGACAAAATACGTTAACAACAGAGATAGCTGAAGAGCATTCCATATAGTGTGTTGCTACTCACTTTGTGGCCCTGTAGCTGTTGTTGTATAGCAGCGTTGTGTGCATGCACGTCCTGGTTGGTGGTGACGGATGCGGACGCTGGTTGCGGCTGCGCAGTAGGCATCAGTCCGGTATGGCTCATTCCCTGTGGGAGGATGGGGGTGGCAGCTTTGAAGGTAGCAGTTCCTTGAGCCTGAGCGCCAGTCCCTGCGATCACCGTCACCATCTTAGTTTCTACAATAATAAACACACAATATTTAACTTTTTAAATTAACAGTGGCGACGGCGCGGTCGAAGGAGATCGCTATGGGCATAGACTGGATTTTTTTAAAAATTTTTTTTGCAAATAAACGATATACCTCTTGGTAGGACATCTACATGACAACTATCTGAGATTCCCGCATTATTGTAATACCAGCTATACCACCCTGACTTGCCAAGCGACCAGTATTTATGGCCAGTCTGAGTTGAGCCGGTTTTTGAACGCGCATTTTACTGAATTTCAACAACACTGCACAGATTTTACTTGACTTGACAGTAACTGCAAATCCATTTAAATTTAAAGACCGTCCAGGCTTGTTCACATGTACCGATACTAAGGCCGTCACCGAATTGCCTTTCAACAAATGGAGGTGTTCAGACTTCATCAATCTCTCTTTGTTTATCCTGCTAAATTGGTTCCAGATTCATTCTGCCAGTCAATCTCACTGTCACCATCGACACAATGTTAAAACTTAAACGGCCAATTTTTTTTTTATGATGGGCTAATATCAGTGGTGAGTACGTGCGAACAAGCCTTAATTAAAATGATTTCCGAGAGTTATGCTGTAAAATTATCAGTCTCGTCCAGCCACCGACGTTATTGGACTGGAAACATTTTGGGTGGCAGTTTACGATCATTCTAAGAGTCCACTACATTTGGTTGATGACAGGTAGCAAAGAGTTCTGAAGTTTACTAGATTACTGCATTATCTGACAGAAGAACGCTGGTACATACCAGGAGCTTCCTTCTTGATGTTGAGGTGGACGCCGTTCGCTATGGCAGTGTTTCCGGCGATGGTGATACCCGCGCCCGCGAGGGAGGGCTGCGTCACTATCAACTTGGGCTGACTCAGCATCTACAACACACAAACATGTTTGTGACCTGCAGTCTTATTGATATAGCAGTACCTTTTCCAGTCAGTATGTAGGTGGTCCACTCCCTTTTACGGGCAAACACTTAGTAACACTTCGCTTCCTTTATGGTCAATGAAATGACTAATGTTATGTGGGAGGACATCTTAGCAAGGCTGGTTACTGAGGGTGAAGACTTACAGTTGGTGTAGCACTAGAGATTAGGAACAAATACCCTTATTTTCACACCAAGAAGATAACCTTATCCTAAGTTCAAGGCATGGATGCAAGGTGTTTGAGTGTCCGGAGGCAAGCACCAGCAATGTTCTCTGTGTGCCGCACTACCAGTGTTGTGCGTGTGTGTGTACTTACCTTAGGCACCTGATGTACAGCAGCACCAGTAATGTTCTGCGTCACGGCTGTGATACCCGCGATGCTGACAGGGATTCCCGCTATACTGGCCACAGCTGGTGAGGCTTGCGTCAACACGTGAGGTGCGCCTGCGCGGAAACAAACGTATCCAAATTACCAATCATAATTGTGCACGGCGATTTTACATGTCAAGAGTCCTTTTTCTTTGGTTTATGGTACTTGGCGACAGGGATTTTTTGTTCAGCTTCTGCTAGATTCTCAATACATTACAATGCTAACAAATTCAAGAATTAACAATAAATTCCCGTCGCCAAGGACCATCGATGACAATTGTATCTGTTGAAAACTGTTTCGAGCGAAAACCTTTCCAATGCGACAGTTTCAGCTCATGACACTACAAAATGACTCCTACACTAGGTCGGTATCAGGCTCACTTCGTTGAAAACCAATAAGGTGTAAAGTAAAATTGGCACCTGGTTATTGTGGGAGAAGTGATTTTTGTGTACTTACTAGAGGGTGAACCCGGAGCTGATTGGCTAAACCGCGCCAAATCCTGCGCCGAGATTTTGTTTGGTAGTGACGTGGCGGATACTGTGGTGTTGTTGCTATGGTGATGCTGCTGCGCTGGCGCGTGTGAGTCTGAAGGCTCTGGTGGCGCACTCTGCATGCCGTCTGGGATGGGGCTGCCCTCTCGAGAGAGGCTGTCAGGGGTGAAGGTTCCCGCCATTCCGAGGTGGCTGGGGGACGCTGGCGCAGACCTGTCAATCAAAACATACAGCTGTTCATCAAAACACAAAACTATCTTCCAATATGCCGCTGCAGCACTTGCTCTTGGAGGGAAACAATGTAACGCTTTGAGCGATGAAAGTACCAAAGTATCCCGTGTAATCACAGAAGTACACGACTGATGTATTCAACGACATATACGTCTGAAAAATCGTCAACAGATTGAAGGTAAACCGACCTGGTAGACAACCCTCCGAACGGCGTTCTGAAGCAGGGAACGCCGCGTTGTCGCCGCCTCCGGAACGCCTGCTCCGTGAGTTTGGCCTCGCTCGCCGGGTCGATGCGCCAGAACGAACCCTTGCCCGGCTCCTCCTGCGACCGCGGCACCTTCACGAAGTACCGGTTCAACGACAGGTTGTGTCGGATCGAATTCTGCAACATCATCGATATGGAATTTATTGACAAGCTTTTTGAATTTAAAGCCATGTTCACAGGTCAACGTTTTCTCAAAGTTACACTGGGTCTGCCGATTCCTTTGTCTTACAAGAAAGTCCTCCTGCGTGAACGCAAGAGGCATACCGCCCGCTGCGTAGCCGACCTATCAAAAGATTTCTGTCC
>JBCAUG010727244.1:0-12199 GCA_038406175.1 Haplosyllis leylae
TTGTCCCCCCCCCCCCCCCCCAGGAATATGCTACGTGGTGGGCGGCATGCTTCTTGCGCTCATGCAAGGGGACTTTCTTGTGTTATTAATTTTTTTTTTTTTTTTTGAAGTACGCCACCACCCTTTCACTCCCAGGTTGGGTAGGTAGGGGTCCACTTCACCACCAGCCAGATAGGCAGGGGACCTACCCTGATCCCCCAGAAGTACCAGAGGAACGACTGGTCAGCAAGGAGGTCCCACCCCTGGCTAGGGCTAGTCTAGAATGGTCAATGAGGAAACAGGAGGTATAGGGACGGGGTATTCCCCGTAATGTCAATGTGAGGTATTTCTTGTTTTTACCTATTTTTAGGTAGGGAGGTCCTTTGGCCCAAGGATTCACTACTTTCTGGGCGATGTCACATTCGCTTTTAGACCTCTACTTTCGTTTTCACATCCTGACGATGTAAGTAGGCCTTAATATATCGTTCTCACATAGAAAATGCTTCGCTTTTGATTTCGCTCCGTGTGAATTGACCCTTAGATACAGTGCGTACGTGCGTGTGTTACAGGTAAGAACTGATATCAATGTTACGACTTCAATGAACCTGCAGCTGCATCTTCCTTCTGTAGGAGAAGAAGTGAATTTCCATTAATTTTCACACATATCAGTTTTAGTTCCTGCTGGCACCATACGCTACACAAGTGGGTTTGAAATTTCTATGGTTACATTTCTTTTTTGTCACCTTTTGCTAGTGATACCTTCAAAGGGAAAATGTGGCTACATCTCTTTTTGAATTCATTCTTTTTTCTTCCGCATCATTCATCCATCTCTTTCACCATGTTCCTCTTTTTGTCTTTTGAACACAACGTTCTTTTATTACTGATGATACATAGTATGTGTTATTGAGTATAGTAATTTAAGCAGTTTGTAACAAATTTAGTGACAGTTCCAGGCATTTCAAGGGTGTTCTGCCTATCCTCTTCAGTTCCCTGTTACTCTGTGGGAATCCTGGATCCACCACTTCATTCATTCAACTATCTCTCCCTTTCATTTATCCTTCCTGTTCATTCATCTATCCATCTCTCTATCCCACTACAGACTTTTCCCGGGATTTTCCCGTCTCTTTCATATTTGGATTCCAGGTGATTAGTGTCGGCTTCTTCAAACACGGATCTACCTGACACACCTGGTGATATCTAAGATTCACTTTATTTATTGATTCCTGTTAATAAATAGGTGACCTCATTTTAACATGACCTATTTTCAGTCCTTGAGGGGTGTCAGACAATTGAAGTTACGAAGAACATTAATTGTATTTTTCTAAAATAGTGTTTGATTGACAATAAACTGTTTAATGAAAAAGATATCAATCCTATCTTTGAAAAAAATTTACTACAAAATAATTTACTCTGCGGGATGGAGAGATTATAAACAAGAATGCCTTTCAGTCGAAGGTGTACCATCCTTGTAGTACATAGATCACAAAAGTATCTATTGTAGACAGAAAAATAATTTCCTTGACCTTGATATTCTGTACCTGAGACCTTGACCTTTAAATGATTCACTTTTTAAGTAAGGTTTAATGAATTACCTGCATACAGAAGGTTGGGTAAAATATGTCATTTTTAAATTTGACCTTGACCAATGACCTTGATACTCAAACTTGACCTAGATATGGATAAGATGTATCTGTATACCAAAAATGAAATTCCTAGCCATAGCAGTTCAAAAGTTATAGCCCGAACAGACAGACACACAGGCAGACAGACCCGACTGAAATTATTACCTATCCGAATGAGGGTGGTAAAAATAACCGAGAGATATATCCGCTCCAGGTAGTAAATCAATGCCGGACAATAACGGTAATGGAGACATCCTCCGTTTGGCACGTTGGTATCTGCCGCAGGTGTGAACTATGGTGTTGATTAGCCGTCCGTCTGTCGGTAACGTTACGTGATAAATATATCAACGATAATTACGCAATGAGAAAACATCTGCAATGCGATCCATCCATGAATCCATAGAAGTGGATCCTCAGCAGAACACAACCCGCGGTAGCTCATTGAGCGCAGGTACAAAAAATTGACAAACACTAAATGCAAATAAACAGCATTATTACGCAACGGACAACAGCCACAAGTTGCGCTAGAACTTTTCGAACTACTACAGTTGTAAAATCAATTCTTGATAGCAAGTTACATTGGGTCCCGCCTATAACGAGATCGGTTACTACGAGCACCCGCCTACAACGAGTAGATTTCTTTTCGCCATACTCATTTACAGCAATGTTAAAAAGTTCGGTCACAACGAGCACCCACCTACAGCGAGCAGTTTCTTTTGCATCTTTTTACTTGTTGTAAGCGGGACCCAGTGTACTTACGCGAAATTCTCAATGTGTAACTGGCATAAAATCAGGTCTTGCTTTGAGTTTCTAACCTAAAAATACAGGCTGAACATTTGTATTTTATCGTGAATTATTACTCTCAATCTTAATCTAGATTATTGATTTCATAACTACTGTGTATTTTTAATCGCGTTTCGATAAATTCACACTTCCTCACAGTTTCAAACTATTTTGACGTGTGATTTATTTCTGTTGAGTATAGGTCCGTGAGCACTGTGCGCAGCTGGTGACATTTTACTTCACTTTATTTTGACCGATTCACATGCTCGGTTGATCTGATAACCGGTTAATGCCAAGTGAATTGATATTTCAACATTTATTTGTTCACTCGCTGTTTGTTTTATTCATTGTTTGAAGGTGTTCAATGTGTTCATGAATAGTTTCGTATGTGTGAAAATTGAAAGTATTCAAGTATATTAAGATTTTGTGTACACAGAACTTTTAAAATTGTACTTGGTCCTTTTTCGTTTGATCTCTATCCAGGATTCACTTTTTCATCCCCTCGTGTGGAAGAAACTCAGGGTGAGAACATGTTTTCCTCGAAGCTGTTCCGCAATTAACAGTGGAAATGGTCCCTTTTAAGTACCCCCGATCTCTAAATCCACTACAAGCTTAGATCCACTAGTCACAAAAACTTGGTTGTTTTACTTTCGAGCACGAATAATCTAGTTAATTCGTAAGATTCCCGATCTAATGTACTTTTTCCTTTTTTGTTTCTCTCTTCTTCTTCTTTTTTTTGATAAATTGTATTGGGAAGTCCATTTATGAGGTCAGTGGTCAGTGATGCCCGTGTTTGAGGTGGATCTTTGACTAACGTCTATTCTGAGACCACGTGCGTAAAACTTCCCGTGACACCTCATTACTAAGCCTGAGTGGTAATTAACGTGTTTTGTTCAGGAATACCATGTATGGAATCCATGATTATCTACACATATAACGAAGCTGCAAGAAATATCAAGTCTGAGAGTTTATAAATATTACGTGTTGTATTTTCTATGCAACACTTCGATTCTTTCTCTCTTAGCGTAATTTTACTCAACAGGTGCAACTTCACAGCGGGATTTTCTTCCAACACAAAATCACACTCACAGCGTGAAGAACGGAACCGAGCAAATCCACGCTGGGTCAGAAACACAATCATCTCTGAGCGTGAAATAAATGCGGCACTTGCAGGGGTCGAACTACCCGGGTGAATTTCGGGCGCCCCATCATACAGAGCAAAATTTCTGTAATTTGGTATTTAGGGAAATTTTGGCTGAATAATTAGGGTTAGCACCCCCTACATGTGGGTTTCCCCCCTCCGGGGATTCTCAATCATTCAATGCAATAAACACTTTTTTGTGAGATAATGAATAAAGTGCAAAATCAAATTTAATAATTGATTTAATAAAATGTTATCATGCAATCATTGTAAAAAAAATCTATTCTCAATCAAGAATTGATGAAAATAGAAAAACCACAAATTACCATGATGATGTTTGCTGAGAAAACCCGCGCCCCAGACACAAAAATTTCCGCAGTAATCAAGACACCTGATTCTGGGATTTTTCTTCTGCAATGCGCGCAAAAATAAAAACGCACCTAAATAAAAAGCACTGCACTTACCCTGTATATCCCTTCAGTCAGGAAATGCACCTTCTCACTGTCGCTCATAGCTTTCTCCGACATTTTTTTTTTTCACGGCGTTATTTTTATTCCCAGATACATTAGATTGAGATATGCGTGTATGTTCTCTCAGACATATTAGCCACGACTGGGTGTTGGCTGTTTGCAGTGTGCGCTCTCTCACAGGTGAATCAAACAGCTGCAGCAGCTGTGACGTCACTCAGGTGAGAAAATCTACTCCTGGCCAATCACACAGCTCCTTTATGCCCACGTGAATACAGAGATTCACAACAAACACATGTGCTTCCTGTTGACAATATGGTGTAACAGAAGTGACACATCTTTGGTCGATTTTCCCTGGTATTTTTTTATGCACAAAAGAATTATTGTAACGCTTACAACACTTAACTTGAAATTGATATATCTTACACAAAACAACGATGATATGATTGTATAAATTCGAGTTCTTGCAATAGTTTAACTTATCACTAATTATCAAGTGGAATCTAGTGTAATGAGATTTCTTTACATCAAGATAACTAATAGCAAAAGTTTAAAAGTTCGTTCACAACGAGCAGCTTTTCTTGAACTCCTTATCAGACGGACCCAACGACTTTACGTCAGACGGACCCAACGACTTTACGTTACATTGGAAATCCGTCAGAATCGGTTCAGTTCCACCTGAAGTAAGCGACATTTCGTTCGTAACCGATACATTTTAGAATTATGACACAATTAAAACAACAATTAATTCCATTCAAACATTTGTTTTATTATTTTTAACCAATTAGTGAATGATATATATTTTACAAAAAAAACTGTTTGAGCCGTAGGTCCGTGCGCCCTGAGCTCAGAGCGCACGTGACCCTCACTGAAACAAGCGGTAACGTAAAACTAAACGTTAAATAACGATACATAGGGACGTCACAGATAACGTCATTTCACAGATAACAGATGCGATATTTATAGTCTATACCCGACTATTGCCAACACAGTACGCGAACAGCACATCACAGGTATTGACTGCGATATCGCTTTCTATTCGCTCACTATAAACAAGCCTCATTCTACCGCTTCACACAAGTAGTCCTTTGGCGTCTATCAAATGTAAAATGACGCTATGACGTCACACAAAAAGAAATCTTTGAAAAGTAACGTAGCGTCATGACGTCACAGTTTTAATGTAAACAGTAACGTCATAACGTCAGCGTAAAACAAAAACCCATGTGACGTAAATTTACGTCACAAAACGAAACGTCGAAAGACGCTTCACTTAACGCTTGAGGTTCATTCACACTGAGCGAAAACAAAACGCGAAATTCTTCTTTGGTATTTATGTCACCAATATTCAATTTTAATCTCCTAATACTCAGGGGTAGCGATTTCGCTTTCACCCAGTGTAAACGACGTTTTACCTAGCAGATATCCCTCAATATAAGAACAGGACACAGAAGACATACATTTTGCATTAAACATGGTTTAACAAAACAATTATTTGGAGTTGGTACATTTTGTGATTCCTAAACGTTAAGTGTTTAGCCTTGTTCAACACGGAACCTCCGCGATGGCGATTGCTGCTGTGAATACTCATAGTTACATCGCCTTCGCAGTTCACTCAGTGTGAACGATTCTTTAGCATTTCCCGCACACGTTCTTTACCCTGCGTGTGCGTTTGTCTGTATTGTCATTTTCACTCAATCCCCAAACACTCAACGTCAACAGGACTATTCACACCTAAAAATGCGTTGGTAATGACGACGGATTTTAGGAGAAGTTTCAAAAGTTCTGGTGTTTGTGATAGTGAGAATAAAATTACTTTTACATGTTTGCAATCCTACTTGCAGAATCATAAATTGTGGGTGTGAATGGAGCATAATGTAGGTGTGAATTGACTATTAACGTACACAACTGTATTCAGCACATCCTCTCGAATACTTACATGTATAGTCAAATTCAATGATCGCACCTGTTGACAGCGAACCGGAAGGTGAAATAACCAATAGGATCATTTAAACTTAATTCTAATTGATGCTGATTGGTCAACTTGTCTTCCGCTTCACTGTCACAAGTACCATCAATTAATCCATCGTACACAATGTCATCTCATCTCATACAGTGACGTCACCATCAAATGTGCGTTTGTTAAAAGAAACGTGGCGTCACATTCGCTTGGTGAACGTAAATAATCCTTTTTTTTTTTTTTAGAATTTTACAAATTTCACTGGCTGAAATTACATATCTTTCTTTGTTCACAAGTTCCTTTAGATTCTCATTGTCCATGCTTCATTCTGAGTTTATTCCACATTCTTTCCCAATTTGATCATTAGCTTTGATGGTTGCGTACGCATACACTGGGTCCCGCTTACAACGGGCACCCGGCAATAACCAGAAGATTTGTATGCGTGACGATCATTGACAGCCTTCGAAGGAACAGTTTGTTTTCCATATTTTTATTCGTTGCAAACGAGACCAAGTGGAAGTTACGCAAACATATTACGTCTTCTTTCAAGAAAATACAAAAATTACAACCAACTCTGGACGAAAAAAAAAAAAAACAGAACGAAAAATGAATCTCTAACAACATGGACCGGCGCAGAACGGTACATTTTCTCATTCGCGACCAACTTCTCTTCATTTTATATAATTTAACACCAAATACAGTTGTGTTTGTTTAGACTGGATGGAAGTGAGTGCAAAAATTCTCCTTCATTTTACCACCACTGTAAATAGCATTTAGAACATTCTCAAAGCGAAGTGGCTTTCACTTTCGCTTTCATCGGTGCAAATTTACCTTAAGGTTTCAAAAGCGAATGCATCAAATTTAAATTAACCAACATTCACTTTGCAATATCAAATGCCTAAAAACAGTTCTACATCAAAAACGTTCTGCGTGTCAAAAACGATGGGTAAATTACAATTACAAAAACGGATATGAAGTGAATCACGTTCACCTACTAAGTCTTTCCATGTTAAAGCATGTCAGCCTTTTTTATTTCAATTTTTTTTCACATGTTAGTTTTAATTTCTTGTTGTCTTTTTTTCAACAGCTATCACTTCAGCTAGTCATTTTACTACTGGGGTTAATTCAACTAAGATGATTAAATATGATGACAAATAAATAATTGGGAGTAACAAGGGTTTAAAAATACTATAGTAATGCATAAATATGGTGGACACTGCTATGCGCATGTCATGATCACAGTGTAGCCAATAGAAATCCTTTATTTATTATTAACTTCCCAAGGCCCCTGCCATGCTTCACCCTTCTACATGAAAACTGCCATCTTAGGCGCCAAACAATTTAAAATCGTTCCTCGGCTTTCAAGGGTTTAGCACAGTAATAACAAACGCTAGACCGGGCGTCTAAAGCTGTCAGTTTTAAAGGCGCCAAGGACGATGGGAATTGTACACCGGAAGTCACTAATAATTAAACCACCAGGTGTCACCGCTAATCACCACTAGTCTACAACTCATAGTTAACAAGGAGTACAAAATTCTTGGAGAATATCTATCAACATAATCACTTTGAAGATACAATTTAGGTTATATAAGTACCAATACTTTTTTTGGGTTAAACAAAGATACAGTAACAGAGGGCGCTTTAATAGCCGCGCATGTGTGATTTAGGCCTTTGATTGATCACTTCCTGTTTTGTTAGTTTCGTTAGTGCAAATAAATATGTTTTAAAACTATTGACCAAATTTCCTTCCATTTTACCCCTTGTTGCCAAAATATTATCTTGGATTACAAGGAATACTTGAAAGTACAAGTACAGCAAAATCTGATTTGAAAGACCACTTGTCTTGAAGACTGACCACACAGAGAAGGTGGCCTTACAAACTAGGTTCCACTGTAGTACATGTTTCAGTAAGTACATACACAGACATAGTGTTGTTCATGAACAAATTCTCAGACAAATACATGTACAATGTCATTTTTTACCAAGCAAGAACAAACTTTCACTTCAAGTCTGAAACAATGTCATCTTTTAAACATAAAATAAGAGAATCAAAAACAGGAAAAAAATGGTGCACATACAATTTTCAACAATAGTTTGTGTTTTATCAAGAAGTTGGCGAAAGTGATTTTAATTTGTTGTAAGGACTAGTGTAAGTCTAATATCATAGAAGCCTGCTTCTCTTCCTGGTGGGTGAATCCATTCTGACGTCATTATTCGACGTCCTTTTGCGCGCGTCGCAGCGACGCGTTATCTCTTCAAGTACGAAACAGTGGAAATCGTCGTCATCATTGTTGCCGTACGTATCCTTGGTAACGGTTGCCGTGGTGGCCGCTGTGTTGAGTGGAGAAGTGTAACCCATACTGATATTGGACATAGCACCATTTAACCCTGAAACATTAAAGAAACCGTTTCAATGTGAAAGACATCAGAACAAGGTAACTACGGTCAATTTGTGTTCACGTATTTCTGGAATGTGGTATGGCGGCCACCCTGTGGAGTTATCGTCAAAAAAAAGGTCCTACGACTGAAATCAGCTGTACAATCACCCTTTAACTAATAAAAAAAAATGTTTTCCACAACTACAGCTGTAGCTTGTTTGCAATGAACATCTGGCTGTTACGAGCATATGCACTGTAACTGCTCATTATAACAAGGAAACAAGTGCAATTTTGAAAATGTTCCGTTTAAGAAATTACCTAGATACTTTGAGCATATTTCTGTGAATGTATTTGCTCGTTGTAAGCAGGACCAATGTACAAATCAAAGTAGGAAGGAGTCTTACTCTGTAAAGCTAAGGCATCCCTGAAGGGTCTGAGATCCGGCTCGGTACCGGGGGTGCCCGCACCCACCACCGCCGAGGGGTCGTCACAGGGCTCAGCTCCGGGGCTATGGCTGTGGAGCCGCGGGGAGGACCGGTCGGTGCCGGGACCGCCTCGGTGGAGGGCTCCCGGGTGGTGGCAGGCGGCGGCCCGGGAGAGGGTCGCGGTAGGCCGGGGTCGCGGAGGAGGGCTCTTTCCGCACAGGTAGGCGATCAGTTCCTCCCGTCGGATATGCCGTCGCTTCTTCTTGAGCCAGCCGAGGATGTCCTTAGTGCGGCGCTGGTGTCCGAGCTGCTTCCCGAGCTCCATCCCGCGCTTCATCGCATCCACGCTGTCTGTAAACATACAACACAACACCGAGCTTAGAACGCGGGAATACTAAATACTATGAAACCTGCTTTGAGCGGCCACTTTGAATTACGTAGGAAACACGGCACAGCGCGGAATTAAAACGTTATGCCGAGAAATAAGATAGAATCTGTCTTATGAAGATATTGAAAATTCGACGGAATGGCATCTAAACTTTTGCTTGACCGATCGAAAATTTGCTTGACTAATAAAATCAGGTGGTTGAGATAAAAGTTTCCACTGTAAAGTAATCCTTATTTACGTGGTCACCTGTTTTCTTCATACAAAATGTTTGTGTTCGGTTACTCTGTACATCGTTTATTGAGGAAGAAGACTCCATTCAACCTTGCATCACGTCCTGGGCACGGCTAATATTTTAAAGGTCGTAATTTAGAGGTGGTCGTTTGAGAGGTTCACCCTAAGTCGAGAATCTCAATGCTCCAGCTACGGCAAAAATGGGCACAACAACTTGCAAGGTTCATCGACGTGCCAAACAAAACAGGTGTCAGCAATGCCATCACATGCGCAGGCAGCCATATTTACTAATGGGTGGACTTGACAATTACTTGGTAACTTACGAAATGTGATATTTGTCCTTGGAATCTCCAACTGGGAAGTTCGTAACCTACTTCATGGACTTCAAGAACTGGTTTATGAGGCACTTATGAAGTTTACTGTTGTACTGGGTTGATGAATTGATTTCAGTTTATTGATTTCATTTGCTCCATTTTTAGTAACATAAGTCTACTTCCTACTCAGGAGTTTCTACACTTGATATTCATTCCAAGGAAGTTCCTGGAAGTGAGGAAAATCGGACTTGTTAAGTCCACGCAATAAAAGGTAGATATGTCTTCATGTGATCCAATGGTCATTTGTATCTTCGGGGGTTTATCGAATCTCAGAATGTTGAGTAAGTCTTTCATACTTTTTTGTTTTATTTTCAGGTGGGTTTGTGGTGTTATCATGCCGCTTTGCAAGTATTATTTTGGTAAAGCTAGCCGCCCCTGCATTTTTCTGGTTCCATTTGATTCATCGTTGTGAATGATGAATTCGCATGAGCTCTGTGCCGAGTCCCCCGAAGGTTTGTTCAGTGGGTGGGGAAAGGAATATTATTTTAAAACTTTCAAATTGTTTTCGATCTTCGTAATTTGAACCAAATGAACGAGTTGCCTGTTTCTAGCCACTTGAATAATACAGATGTACGTTTAGTTGGTGTTAATGAACATTTTGGAATTGCACGTGAAGGTAAAGAGTTCGGCCTCAGGGAGGAAGGAGCTACGGTTGACAGGGACTTGGAAGAACACCCAAACCCACACCCACTGGTGCAATTATATTTCAAAATAACTTCCGATCAAAGTTTAAAGTTCAAGTTATCCATCATGCAGTCGTCACGCTTCATCAGCTTCTCAAACTTTATTAACGGTGAACGACAGGTCAGCTAAAAACGGAAACGGAAGCACAGCTCTGTAAAACTATGCTCCGCTTACAACAAGCTTGCATCCGGTTACAACTTGCAGATTTGTTTACACCAAAATTATTGACAGTAATGTAAAACACTTCGGTTAATCTTTGTTGCAAACCAACTTCAACCTTTCTGTCGAATCGACGACGGAAATCTACTTGTGTAAAATGTTTCTACTCAGCATGTGAGCGCGTTATAACCATCCTTGTTGGTGGCTCGAGTCACCTTAGTGGTTGATTGACTGTTTTTGCCCTGAAATTTTGGGCCCGTGGTGGGGACCTACGAACGCCTTTTGTGGATCAGTGACTGTATATGAGATGGGGCTTATATACTTGCAGGTGGTGGGGACACCTAACCACTATATGTTGTAATCAAACTTTTTTATGACCTAGTGTGGTAGGGACTCAAAAACCTAGTTTATAATTGCCTTTGTACCCCTTCGCACCCCAGAAAGACTATAAATAGTGATGCAATGTCAAATACTTGTCATTTGTAATTTGGTCTTCAAAGAGGTAACATCTGGTGCGAAGGGTGCAAGGGGTGAGAAGGTTGGGGTGTGAAGGGTGCGAGCCACCTCGTGAAACTTTCACTGCCTGATATTCTACGTAGGGACTGTTTACTTGGGGAGAACCGCACATCGAGCGACGGTCCGACGTTCTTGTGAAGTAAACTTGTCGATTCTGCGGGATTCAACAGAAAATGTAGTCCTCCAACTTACCTTTATAAAGTATCGTTACTCGACTAGCGCTGTTCTGAAATGGATACCACAGGGCCTCACTGTTCTTACACCGATCTACAAAATACAAACAAAAATTCTGTAACGTCCATCCACTGAATCTAGTTTGATAACCCTAAAATATAAAGAGTTTATGATTCTACTCGTATTCAAAATAACCTGGTAACTGAGACGTTCTTCAACAATGTTGATAAGTTGCCCGAGTCAAATATAACGGCGCCCAAATTTAAAAGAAACTCGGCACAGGTATCCGCATGCGGGTAATCCCGAGGAATAGGTGTTTTCACATGTTGAAAAATTCCCCCTGCTTCATTATGAACCCCCCCCCCCCCCTCGTGACATTACAATGACACAGGTACAGCAAGCGCAGTGAGCTTTTTGCTGATCATGATCACACACACGACTGCCCACTGAAATATGACACATGTTCTATATCTTCTCCACAAATTCGGAAACTTAAGATGTCATTAAAATTACTCCAGTTCTACATAACAATAATGAACAACAGTTTGAGCATTTCAATATTTTTACTTCGAATCCCAAGTCCCTGTACAGTCTGCAGTTTCATTTCTTCAGGTCACTTGAGCCTATTAAGCTCATATTACACCTGCCAGAGCTATCTTTTTGAACAGCTTTCTTAATTGTTTCAGTGAAAATGTCGGTCTGTGGCACTGCAGTTTGTTGTTAATCGATGACGCATTTAGATGCCACCCACACAGGGTGCTTTCCGAAGACTTCTACAGTACAAGACCCGTTTATATTCCGATTCACCTGATTGCAAAGTATGTTCCACCCTAAAAGGGGTATTATCGAAGTATTTACGTTACTAAAATTTGGATCATTATGTCGCGTTAATGGTTTGCTCCCGAACCACACGACATTTTT
>JBCAUG010727255.1:0-12197 GCA_038406175.1 Haplosyllis leylae
AGTCCAGCCGGGGGGGAGGGGGTACTCAGTCCAGCTGGGGGGGTACTCAGGCTGAGTACCCCCCCCCCGGACTTGCTATGCCGCGGTCGGTATGCCTCTTGCATTCACGCAGGAGGACTTTCTTGTTACATTATGTCATAGCAACGAACCAGCCTGTTGCTACTTTTCACGACGTCGTATTTTTTTCAGTTTGTTTTGAAACGATAACACAAAATTGACTAAAATTGTTCTGTCGTAAATTCTGTAAACTTTCGAATGTAAAGGCTCCCAGCAAGAAAATATTCCGGTTATCCATGTGACGAAACACCGGACACATAAAACTGGAAAATAATAATAAAGAGGAAATTAAAATGTGTGAAATACCACAAGTTTGGGAATTCTGAAAATAGTCTCAATATGAAAAAAGAATGGTCGTACAATGTTGTCGATTAAATGAAGTTAGAATTTTCTTTAATCAATTTGAAGGGAATTAATTGCCTGCAGTGGGTTGTGATGAAGAATCAAAGTGCCCCTTTTAAATTTTCAATTTTTGTGATTTGATTTTTCGAGTGCATTTATGAAAGAAAGTTCTGAAAATAACAAAAATATTCACTTGCTTTTCGCGATAAGAATAAAAAAACACGCATTACCTGTAAAGTGCCTGCACTTCACCATTTCGCTCCCATATCGTTTAATTCTTGGCCAATTGTTGATTTACATATAGTTGACTCAAACCTAATCCATCCCCTCGTCCAGTTTTATTTTCTCCATATCCTTGCATGATATTGTCCATTTGGTCAATTTGATCTGCGTGTCCGATACCCTTGACCTTGATCGCTTTCCAAGGTCAAAGTTAAACCTGACAGGCTTGATCTGCCCATATTTTATAGATTCAAGAGCCCTCGAAAGGAATTGTCCGTGAAAGCGACTGATCAGTCTCTTTTCCAATTTTTGAGTTTTCGGCTCATTGTTAGGTGAGAGTTCAGATCTTGAATTATCTGGTTCAAGTGATGAAAACTTTGACCCGAATGACTGAGGCTTTGCAGCCACAAATGTGAGCCATGGGTGCTTTGTGAGCTCTGAATCAACCCATTCCAGTATTTGTAGCTCATGTAGTAAGTCTTCCATATTAATGACGTCATCCTGGATGTTACTTTGGTCTGTACTGCGTCCAATCTGTGGATTTTGCAACCAGGCGGCGCCAGATGTCCTTGTCATAGGCTGTTCCCGAGAATTTGAAGAGGCATTGCAGGGGGCGAAAATCAATGCCAAAATTATGAACACATTCGGCGCCATGTACTTCTTCCAATCAAATTGAATTCCTATTTGTTGCAGGCAAAATTTTAACCAGAATGCTGTACAAGTCAACCACGTTACTAGCTTTTATAGGGTGGTTACGCCTACTTACGGGGCGGGGGGGGGGGGGACAATTACCTGCAAACACTTAAACCCCATTCGTGAAAGTCACAACTTTGCATGGGACAATGGAACTAATTCACTAATGATAAAGATGCAAACCTCGATAAAAGTTAATAATGATTTGATAAATAATAGAATCCTCAGCACAGATAACTTCTATTTACAGACAATAATTATCTATGCATAATCGCAACAGTGAAGCGAAGTGAAGGTGCAAATGAGCCCAAAAAGTGCAATTTTGTCATATTTTATTTTGTGAGGTATATTCTCATCTCAATCTTGAAGGAAAATATTAACTAATTGACCACTCACATCCCCCAAACGTTTCACAGCCCTCTAGAATGACAATTTATATGTTCACAACAATTATTCCCGTTTCACGATAAGCATTTCTGTCATCATCTGACAGATCTAGAAGTGTATTTCTGCTCCTTGATTTTGTAGCTGTTAACTATTTAATGAATTATAAACATTGTAGCAAGAAAAAGTAAAATTTGAACAGTGATAAATTATATAAAATGCAGTTTAGTTCTATTAGACCTGTCAGATTTACTTATCGTAAAAAAATCGATTGTCCCAACAAATGGAACCACACCCCCACCCAGCCAGGACAGAGGTATCCCCAGGACAGGAGAGAGAGTGCTGTTACGCCACGGGCTTTCCTGTTTGAGCAACAAGTTCTTTTGTATGTCGTTACGTGGGTGAGAGGTTTAAATTGCTTGTTTACTGCAATAGTGTATGTTGTTGAAATCAATCTGCTTGGCTGCTGATTTGATTGGTGTTATACAATTCGCTCAGTGAAGGTTTCCCTAAATTGATAGTCTTAGGAATTCAATCTATGGGAGTAATCTTTTTCACAAAACGTGTTGCTGAATTACTCAGTGAAACCTTCAGGGAAGAGTCACTCAGGTACATTCTGTTTTAACTGTTCTATTGAATATAACTGCTGCAGTACGTGAAAAAAAAACTAGCGTGGTTGGATTTCTAGCAAAATATATTCTCATTTACAGAGCCTTTTCGTTTTGAAAAACGCGATTGAAGAAAACTCGAATCATGTGCAAAACGGACGCTGAAAACAAAAGAAACAGAATACAATTATGATGGTATCAAAAGTTGAAATGCCAGGCGGTGAAAGCGAAATTGAAGAATGCAAGGGATAAAGGTCTTCAACCTTAAGTAATCAGAATCCAGTAGGGCTATTGATGTATATACCATGATTCCAGTGCAGAAGTTAAAAATGTAAGAAATATCAAGTGGCTGGAAATTTGTTACACAATTAAGTTTAAATGTCCGTATCACGTTTCCTTTACTTTACAGCATAATCAACAGAAACACGCACAAAATTGTCAAAGATATCTTCAGTCACATAGTACGTGCTAGCAATGAAATAATATAATTATAATTAAGTAACATTGCGACTCAGGTTTTTACGGACACATCTGTATTGCGCCCGTGAACAATCACTTTTAATGGCGAAGAAAACTGATATTCATCCTTCCCGTGTAATATATGTAAGATGTTGATATCAGAGTCGTCCCTTTGTACATGGGAAATTAAAACGTAGCTGAGAGAAAAGTGATTGTTTCGTAAATGATTTGTTTTGTTTAGTTAAAACAAAGCTCACAGAGAACCATTGTAAAACATCCGGTCACACGTCAGTCAGCATTCGAGGCTTCTCTGAATTATATATACAAAGTTGGCGATATTCAGCAAAAGAGCCTACCCAAGACCTGTTGTGATCTACACTGATGCCTCCTGAATCTGTCAGTCTGAACCTTTAAGACCTTTATAAAGTCATGCTCTATTGCTACTATAAATGCATGATCCAAGTCCAAAAAAGTGGAAGCCGGTCGCGGTGGCCGAGCGGTTAGCATGTCTGCTTACTGTGCAGGAGGTCTACCGATCGAATCCCGGCATCCTACCTCTGCTACATATGTGGCATGTAGGAAATGCAACTGGCCACCATGCCAGCCATCAAGAGGTCAGTGGGTGTTGCACCAGAGGTGAGTCTGGGGAATCCATTGTGCACAGGCGAGGAAGCACGCAAGCAAGGGATCTACCCTGGCTTTAAAACCCAGGGCAGACATCATCAGAAGTCCAAAACAGGGGTATCAGTGGCCCCACAAAAAGGACATGTGTTCTAAAAGAAATTAAAAAAAAAGTCCAAAAAAGTGAAGTGGTGCATGAAATAAAATTCATTTTAAAGATCTCCTGGCACGGCATCAGATTAGATCACAAGAGGTAATCCCCACTGGAGGTAATTTATTTTGCTCTTCTCTAGGTAAGTCTTTATTGGCAACGCTGTAAACTTTTCATAAATTTATGAATAGTCTTAAACTTCCTGTAGAGTGATACACTGACAAGGACTTTTGGACTGAAAATAACGAAGGACGATAGAAAAGATCAAAAGTAGAACGAAACATCAATATATTTCATAAATATAAATTCTATTAGATCTAATACAATACAATAAAATGGCTATACAATAATTTTCCATAGATATACACCTCTTCATCTCGTTTCGTAATCAGTAAATCAATATGTTTATGGAAATCTAATATTACATGCCACTGAACAAAGGTGTCAGTTGGCGAGAATCAATTATGCGTGGAGGGGGAAAAGTTTCTACAAATGTCTAAAAATACAATTTTATCTATTTTTGCACCATAAACGCCCACAGTTCAATTGCAAAACTCAGTCTTTTCATCCACAAACACCTTTCCCACAGGGAGAAGTGATGCTTCTAGCTCTTGTTTGGTTTTGTGGTGTGTAACTGAACTTGAAATACAAAGTTTAGGCTAAAAGTACTATTGTGAAATCAGATGTTTAGGTAGAGAAAACGTACAAAAGAGAGAGGAAACAAAAACCAACAAAGATGTCAAATAAAGAGTCACAAAATACCAAATAATACGATAGAGGTTCCGCAATGGCTTGTGTGTTTATTTTGAAAATGACACTTATTAAAGCCAGAGAGAATGCTGAAATGTTACCAATCCCTTTCAGAAATTCTGCGGTCAACTGTAATACTAGCAAGAAATCCATATGGTTCTCTGTTAATGAGAAAACAATGCTATGTAATTTGTCCTGAAAGCTCAAGTCTCTGAAAAATTTTACTCAAAAGTCATGTGATCTGTTTTTACCAAATCAAACCACTAGAAACTTTCAAATGTTGTGAAATTGTATGAGATTTCATTAACATATTTTGCATAGCAAAGCTGTATACAAAAGTTCTGCTAAAATACAATGATCCACGGCATTTGTCTGTCGGTTTGCACTTTATAGTGTCGTTTGAAGTCCATTTTGTCGTTGTAACCAGAAATGAAATGAGGTGCAACAGCATTGAATATTGTAAACTTCTTCAGAATTTTCGTGTTTTTATTTCTTTAATGTTCTAAATTTATCTAATTAAGATATTTAGGTAACAAATAAACTTCAAAATCAATAGGGAGGGTTGCTTTCTTACAACCTCTTGATGGTAGCTTAGCAATGTGTTAATTGTAAGTTAGATAACAAATCCAATGTACTGAATCATCCACTTTTGTTTTTACAAACAACATTGAATGCATTGAAAATTAAATGGGTTTGTACGAAAATATCTTGAAGAGGATACACCACAATACCCATGCAATATTGCCTTGTAAATTTAACTGAAAGAGCATTGTTCATGCTTTGATTTGGATGAAACACGGGATCAAGCACGCCCACATGAAATCAGTTAGAATTCTGTTTGCAAGGTTGTTATCACTTTAGGAATTTCAATTTAGCTCTGAAATAGAAACGAACTGGACAATCGGTTCCATTGTTTCTCACCTTTGAACGTAACAAGGAGTTTCACAAGATGTTTTTCTGCTCTAAATTTTTGAAGATGGAATCAGTGGCAAGTCCAAGTCAATTGTTTATTTTAGGGACAACAATATCACACGAGGGCACTGTATATATTTTGACCATTTAAAGTAACCATTACTAGATTAAGTGAGGACGTGTAGATAAGGTGATTATGGAAACAAAAGAGCGTCATCTTTTATTAAAGTTGCCCTATGGACTCATATGATCAGGAAAAAAGGGCGTGTCTGGAATGAAGCATTTCTATTGGTTCCAACATATTTTTAGCCCACAGGGGCACCGTCTTTTGTTTGTCTATTGAAAAGAGGCAATCAGATGTGTCTTTTGCTGGTATGTATATCTCAACAGGTTTCAGTTCAACCCGCGAATAGATGTTGAGAATGTTCATGTTTTGATCCAGTATATTCTATTCCTCTTGAATCTACCTGGAAGATAATTACTGAGAGAGTATTTGGGTGTGGCAAGTGCAATGTCATAGGTTTCTCAGTCCATTTTGGAGACTAGTTCACAAATTCAGATTGACATGTATAGTATTGGAGGCTGTCATCCTTACGAGGGCATTATTTGCAGTTGATTTCTACATGAAAGTTAGAAAAGAAATAGAACATTACAAATTACAATCAATTCCATGCATCTTTGGTGATTCGTGATAATCCTACAGGAGCTTCAAACGATTCTTACACTTGTGACAGTTTTCAAAAGTTTCTGACAGCATTTTATAATGGATTCTATGGGGAAATATCTGAAAGGAGGTTGAGATGACAAAGTTGGAATGAATACAGGGAAAATGATAAGATTCTTTACAAAAATAATACTCAACAATTGTCGATAACATTTTAAAGATCTGACCTACATAGCAATGTGTGAAATTTATGTAGGGATGCCAACTTTGTCATCACCCCCTGGCAAATGACATGAAAAAATTTCCTCATAGACTCCCATTATAAAATATCAATCAAAAACTTTTGAAAACTATCGCAAATGTCAGATTCGTTAGATGTTCCTTCAGGGTGATGCTGTCGAACGCTGGGTCCTCTGTTTAATACGTTCTTGTTTCATGTATCTATTTATTTATACCGGAGTGTGGGTTTTACTTGGTGATTTGCTTGTTAATAACAATTTACTTAATATGACCAAATGACACAGAAAAGCAATTTCTGGCGTTGGTCACTCAGTAAAATCTCTTCATCGTAAATGACTTTACAGTGCTCAGGAAATGAATAAATGCGTCCAACGCAACGATGATAACGTTAAACGTTATTAGTTCGGTTGCTAGGGTCGTCAGTGATTGACGTGAGACTAAACTGTACCGTTCGATATGATATTAACTGACCTTGGATTGATTGAAAGCGATACTGATTGGATGTTTTTTTGTTAAGTGGGTGGCTGATTGTCCTCAGTGGAAGCGATATGGAACTTTTGGAACAACCCAATTATTGGTGGCGCTGTTTTTCAATTTTACGTTCACTCCTCCTACGTGTGAAAGAACTTTACAATGAAAATAAATAAACTGTAAATAGTACGAAAACAACTTTGATTGCGCTTAACTATATCATGTTGCTGAAGTGGACTGCTCCAGACTCCACACGTGTGAGTGAAACAGTGGAAAACGGTCGTGCGAACGTGTGCAAAAACCGCAGGATAGATCCGAAGAGTAAAAACGTTGACGGCTTTAAGTTTCATAGGCTTTTAAATCTTAGTTCGGGGAACAACATGATTTCCATCAACATTGTAGTTTGTTTGATGTTACTTAGTTGGGATTTTGTACATTCAGTCGAAGTGTTTTCACAAAGAGATAAAATTAGGGAAAGATTTTCTTTTCTGGATCAATTGGACACTTTGTTGAAATCGTACAAATATGACAATAATAACATTGAAGACTTATCTACATCGCTGGTAAATACGAATTCGATGAATAGTGATAATTTGTTAGGAAATGCAAAATTATGGAATAATTGGCTAAATAATCCACAATATAATGGCCAACATCCTAATGACTGGTACTTGGGCAACACGTATTACGAAGATGCCAGCAAACCATATAATTATGGCGATGATTATAATTATGGACTTTTACGGAAGCTAAGTGGCTTACGTAGAAGACCATTCATGTTTAGCAATGATCTTCCATGGTGGCAATTGTTGTTACGTGACAATGGTTTCCTTGGTTACGCTGAAAATCGCATGAGATGTAAAGGTGACGAACGCCCTCTGGTGGAGGATATCAACAACCTGCTGTATGTAACGGAAATGGGATGTGAGTTTTTGGTGACTTTGAGCAAGAATGACCCCAAGTTGTCTGCTTACACGTCCGAATTACGTAGTTGGTTGCGGTTCATGAAGACATCTGGGAATTTGGTGATGTCTTCTCCGACACGGTACATAGAACGATTGTCATGTGACCAGGCTTGGATTCGAACTTGGGAGTTTGGTGTCATCAGGTTTAGATACCGCAAAAATAGTTACGGATACATGAAAGGTAATTATGAAAATCCCTTCAGATTTATTTTTAAGCAGCCTCCAGTAACTGTGAATAAAGATGATGATTCGAGTGACACAATCTCAAGGTCTGCTGGAGATAACAATGATGACATGACGTCCACCATTTTGAACACAAAGTCTCATGGTATTGGCGAAATGGATCTACTTGTGCATGATGTCGGTAACTACAGTGAACAGAACCTCTCAATTGAAAGGAAAAAGGGAAACACAGAGAAGATTTTGACTTCGACTACGAAGAGACGGAAGCGCCTGTGGGGGTTTTACCACCGCCGGTTACTCTCCAACGCTTTGCACTCAATGCGGCAGGCTGATACAAATGATCGTGAGATACGTATGAGGGTAGATCTAGGGTAAATGTGCTAAGTGCACGGGTTTAATTGCGCTCGAAGTAACGCAAACAATGTGAAATTCGAATATACTTCTTTATTTGTCGTTGGTGCAAAATATTATGTTGATTTGGCAGCGTTTCTTACATCTTCTGGAAACAAGCAGTACATAACTAGTAACAGATCCTGGGAACATTTCAATTGTTCTTAAATACTTGAGGATGACTGTGATGTAAGTTTATGCACCACGGTATAAGCGGAATTGCAATGTAGTCCTTGTGTAAATAACTGCAAACAATAAAATATAATTAAAGCATACTTATGCAAAGTTTCATTCTGGGATGAGGATTTAGGCAGTTAAGGACATCCCGATAAAGTCCATCTCCTGGCTCTATCATGCACATCTTAAGTACCGCAGTATCTTTCCTAGGATTGGTTGCTGTGTTGCAGGCTGTCAGCAAAGCTGATTCTAGCTTAGGGTGGACATTTTAGGCCAAAATGCCAAGGTTGATTCAGTGTGTGTGTGTGTTGTACATAATTAACTTTAGGGTTGACATATACACAAAAAGTGAATTAATAACTTTGCAGTGATATTACCATACTATTCAAGAAAAATTGGAATATACATTTGATCTCCCAGAAATCAAAAAACTTTATCCAAAAAATTTAGAATATCAATTTTTTTCTTACAGACAACCATTCCTCCTTGCAGGAACATCAGGGAAATCTGATAAGTGCAATATTTTCTGACTAAAGTTTTAATGTGTTGAGAAATTAATTTTTATGTATTTTAAACTATCTAGGAAAAATTGATGTAATACAATTAATTTTTGGTACATCATCATATATATGAATAAGAAGATCTGAGCTACATGGAGATTTTTCAGGGGTTTTTATTTTGTGTAGATACTCAAGAGAGTCTGGTTAAAAATGTGTAAAAAAAACAATTTCATAGAAAGCCATATTAAACTTTTGGTCAGAACTTACTGCCGAAGCAAAAGTCATCAGATGTTACTGATGTTCCTCCAGGCTGCATTGGGTTCTGTACGGCATCAATTCATTTATTATTTCAATTTGGTGGCAAGCACACATGCAAAGAAATTTTTGTTCCCGATTGGCATGTTTGAGCTCTGAATGTCATTATTCAGAAATCAACACTGATTTCCCAGGAAAATCACCAATTTCTTTCACGATAATTTTGTGAATATAAGTATTCTAACAATCATGAAAAAATAACAATCAAGCTAAATTAGGTAATGGCGATCTGTTCTAGACGTCACGAGAAGATTAACATTTCCTGTTGTTTGTATGATGACTTGAGTCTTTGATCTTGCAGAAACACATTACTTCCCTTTATATCAGAATACTCAGCTAATAAACTATTCTATTCAAATGAAAAGCCATTGTTGTTGACAGTAACACGGATTAATCGAGCTCATTGAAATTTGAGTCCATAATAGATGTTAGGAAGGTCAACCACCTCCGCTGAAACTTTAAACTCTGTTCATAAAAACACACCATTCCTCAGAAATTAAAGCTGTTTAGCATCCTATTCGAGACCTTCACGTTAGACAACAAATGAATAAGAGATTGACTCTTCTCGCAATAGTTTATTTCAGTCCTACTTACGGTTCAAATACAACTTTTTTCAACAATTCTCAACAATTTCGCAGGGTTTCCAACTGTGACTCCAAAGGAGGGTGGGGTGGGGGGGGGGGTGGAGGGGGAGTGTACACATATCTGGTACTCTCTTGGATCCGCCACTGACGAGAGCAATCTTACTTCTGATTTTGTCTCGATAAAGTCTTTAAATTTACAAACATTGTAATTTGTGCAGTATCACATAAATATTTTTTGATATATGCTTATTTGACATTATGAGAACCGTATGCAACAGGCATTAATATGATGACACACTGTTTTTCAAGATTTAAAAACTGTTATCCACATTGGTAGCTGTCAATACAGAAATGTTTGCTTAATTAGAAACCAAATACAATTACAATTTTACAAAAAATGTCTCCTGACAGTGACTGGGATCAAAAATTTCACGACCATTAATTAACACCAGGCCATCAGAGCGAACACAGGAGTAATCATTACATAAAAATCTTATTTTGCTAATGATATGAGTTACAGTACAAACTATAATGGTTCACTCTATTCCCAACACTAAAGCTTTCATGCCGAATACCTTTTTGGAAAATCAAAATGTTAGTACTATCATGTTAAAAAGTGTTACTCCCGTGGGATCAATAAGTCAGAAAATTATGCTGATGTTTCTCTTTTGGTATTTTAGGAAACATTCAATTGATTTTCAGTCAGATAGGATGATTTTGTCTTTATCTATATTATCTGTCGTTTATTATATTCTTATTTTAAATGATATATGTAGGTGTTTATGGATGGATTCTCCGACACCTTGAAAATCGAACATTATCACTTCCAATCAAATTCCTTTAATCAGTTTTTATGCGTGGGCAAAGCGATACAGGTTTTCCGTATCAATTTATATATTCTACCCTATATTCTTCATTTTGTCACATCTTCACTTCAAATAAAAATTTAAATGTGCAGAATGTACACTGTATTCCATATTTACTTTAAAATATTCAGTACTACTTCACAGAATTTAATACGATCCAAAAAGTCAAATACACAAATAAAGTAGATGTCACATCTTGACAATTTTTTGATGAAAATAAAATCAGGACAGCAGTACCCTTTGATTGCCTTTGACATCTATAGATGCAACTTTTTAAATTCCAATAAAGCGCACTTTGTATGGAAGTTTGCGCACATTCAAGTACACGCAAATGTGTTGTGCGCATGTCATGTCACTGACATGCGCAGTTGAAGATTTGTTTTGGCACATTTTGAAAGGCTGGTAAAAGGTACGTGGTTTTTGCATTTTAGTTGTTTTTCCTAAATTTTCACGTAAATAACCAAATGGCATCATTGAAATACAATGTATGAAGTAACAGTGTAACTTGTGCTACATTTTATTGTACATATAATTCTTGGCAATGATTAAAAGCACTGAATATTAGGTAGATCTAGATCTAAATGAAAACTCTGCATTGCAGATGGACCCCTCCTTTTCTACCTCTATTTCTACTAGATCTCAAAAATGACAAAATGATGATGATGATGATGGTGACAAGAAGAAGAGAGCATTGGAAAGACAGAAGACATTGCCAGCTGATAAGCTGGCCATCAAAGAAGAGGAGCAGGATTTTTTTCCCCGCTGAAGAAAAGAGACAATGTAAAGCCTCAAAGAGCAGGTATGTGTAGTCATAAAAAATAATAAATTTATTCAAGCCAGTGTAATATGTGCAATACTGCATAGATCTACATTGTAAAAATGATTAGTGTCACCATAATGCTTTCATGTGCAGTTGTGCCATAGCAAATCATTTATTTATTTATCAGGCGCAGAAGTGAAATGCTGACACAGTCTGGTAAGAAACTGCCACTGAAAAAAAACAAAGAGACTTAAACTTGTTGAAGAATCTGGTGAGGTTGCTGCTTCAACATCTACTGCTACAGGGAAGAAGATCCCCTCATTTGCATCAGTCTTCGCAAATTGTTACCAGTTGGATGCAAGGACACCCCAAGGTGGAGGTGATGTAGAAACACAGCTATTCCAGAGCACAAGACCTGCATTTGTGTATGTAACCTTCTTTCAAGTAAAATTATATTTTGAACACAATGAACAACACATTTACATGTTTTATCTTATGTAGCCATATTTTCATTGTATCTTTACAGTGACAACTATGTACATCTGGGCGAATGGAGTAACTTTAAATCCATGGATAAGCATGAAAATGTTTGTTCTTCAACTTGTCCTCTGATAGTGCTTTCTGATGACAAAGAACTACGGGTATTTATCCCAGAGCTCAGTGGACCCTGCAGTGCTACATTTCTGCCTGTTGTGGACATGGGAAATTTTCCTCAGGCACAGATTCCAACGTTGGGTCAAGGGAATGGCAGATGCAGTGCTATTGATGACTTGCTGCATACAGCTTTGATGAAAATGTTCACTGACAGGATCACTGTTACTGGAGACCAACCTCCTTCGATGTTTGTGCAACAAAATTCACAGAAAGCTATCTGTAAGTTTTA
>JBCAUG010727266.1:0-12197 GCA_038406175.1 Haplosyllis leylae
TCTGTTCACATGGAGACCTGCGGCAAAGGCAACAGCAAAGGTGTCGTCATCAATTGGGTTCTATGCCCAATTGTGACAGCAATGGCAACGACAAAGTTTCCTTTACCTTTGCCGCAGCTCAGTGTGAACGAGCTTTTATAGTTAAATAATGAAATTTAATCTCGCACTCGAAAGTTCGTTATTTTTGTAAATTTATTGTTGAGAGTTAATTTTTCCATCCTGGTGTGTATTCTATTTAGTATGTAAATATGCAGGTTTTTTGTATGAGTATTTTGTGTATGATAAAATCTTTATATTAGTGAAAGTAAAACACAACTCGGTGCTTGTTACAATTATTCTTATTGGTAGATAACAAAATTGTCATGGTGATGATCTGAGATGCGTGAATGTGATTGGCTGAGTGTGACAGAAAAATTACTTAGTAACCAAATTTAGTCAACACCGAAAAGATTGAAAACCCAAAATTAACCCAAAGTCAGTACACTAAAAGTGGAATTGAGATATTTATCGTATTTTAATCGTAGAGAAAAATTGGCTAAAATTGGTTGCTAAATAAAAATGAGTGTGTTGTGAGTGTACATTTTCTCTGCGTCATGATTTTCTTAGTAATGTAAGGGTTGCGTCATGTATACACAGAGTTTAGTACTTGTGACCTTAGAGAATGACCTATTTGACCTTTATGTTTGAGTTGTTCTGTTATTTAGAGCACGATGTGAAAAGATATATCAATAAAACAAGTTATATATGACACAATTTTAAATCACAATTTTTGTGTCTGCGTTATTATTCAAAATCGGTTCTGTTTGATAGAAAATAGCACAACATAATGCGTTTACAAATAAAGAAATACACCCGACCCTCTTGAAAAGTTCGGTCATAATAGAGTTTTTCCTAAATGAATTTCACTGAATGTAGTGAATCATGACAAAATCCAAAATTGGTATGGTTACCAGAGGTATTACCCAGCCAGTAACAGATGCATTATCATTCATAGTAATAGAATGTGTATTTGCATTACTACCTCTGGTTGGATATCCATTGTAACTGACCACTGTGAATAGACCGCCATCCCAGAGACAATAATGGAAATATCCTTTTTACTAGGAATGTGTCTGTTGTGAGATATGGAGTGTCTGGTAGCCATACTACTTTTGGATTTTGTCTTTATTCACTGAATTCAGTGAAAGTCACATAGGAAAAACTCAAATAAGCCGAGCCGAAGTGGTTCAAACGATTAATGCGCACCGTACATGTTCGATCGTGGATTCGAGTCCCAGAATGCTATTCTAGTTTTTTCGAAACACCCGAAGTTGGCATTATTGCCATTTCTGTACAACTTCTAATGCAAATAATTTGCAGGATGTTGTTTATCAAATAAGTTTGGATGCATATCAAGATTTTTCAGTAGGGCACTGAATTGAAAATTATGTCGCTGATTAGTATTGCTAATTTATTTTCAAAATTACCCAATACAAAAATGCCAATAATGCCAACTTCGGGAGTTTCGAAAAACCTCTTGTAGATAAGTTTACAAGTAAGAGAATTTGAGATGCATGCAGGATACTAAGCACGAAAATGGGGTATGCAATCTGGCTTTGAAACCTAGGGCAAATGTCCCCGGAGGTTCAAAACAAAGGTGTCGGTGGCCCCATAGAAAAGACTTGAGTAATAATTTTTTTTAAAAAAGTTTGGTCATGAATACCCAGTTTCTGCGACCACAAATATTAAACTGAGCGCGTTCTGGCACACATAAATAAAAGAATGTGCAGGGGGTCCCGATTACAAGGAAAGAAAAGAAACTACTCGTTGCCGCCCACGTACGTAGCACGCATGACGGGAGGTTATGTCTTCACATGTGTGTGTCTGTTCAGGTGGGTGGTGGGGAAGACCCCAGTCCCATGTTCTTTCCAAGTTCTCTATTTCCTTTCCCGAGGGGAAGGTACCCCAGTCCCCAGTTCTTTCTCTGGTCCAAGGTCCTTTCAGGGGAGTACCCCAGTCCCTGGCAGAGGGGGTACCCCAGTCCCAGGTGGGGGGATATCCCCCAGTCCTAGGCATAGGGGGTACCCCTCTGGCCAGGACAGGACAGAGGTACCCCCCCACCCCTGGAACAGAACAACAGAGCGAGCACTTGCTACGCGGCGGGTGCAATACTTTCTTGTTGTAGTGGGTAATCGTTGTGAATGAACATTGGTGTCAGTGACTCTGATGGCCAGGTGCTCGCGACTGAACTTGTTGGATGTGAGAGACCCAGTGTATAATTGATTACTTCTTCTAACCGGCCCTCCGATGAATCTCTCCCCAAAATTGACAGAGTAGTAATTGCAATAAAAGTACTAAAGCCCCCCCCCCCTTGAAAAGTTGGTCGTTCAAAATATCAGAACCACTTGAGAGAAAAATTGATATAAAAAGCTTTCTTTTGCAGGTGTGTCAGATTTACGAATATATACGAAGGAATGCTGTAGAAAATTTCTTTGCTGTGGTTGCAAATGACAAGTGGCCTTATAATGCAGTGTCAGATTTTATTGCTGGTATCGTGAGGACTGTTGCACATCAATTACCTTGCTGAATGAACATTTCTTTTTTTCACTTACACAATTGACTTCCCGCCTTCAAAGAGAAAAAAATTATTTATTTGCTGTGTGCAGTAATATGGGTGACGTGAAATTGCATTACGTCTTTTGATGATTTTTCGTTTTGTCCGACGTTGTCAAGCAAATCCATGAGATCGCATAATAATGACATGAGTCATGCAGCCAGCTAAACAACAGAATTTATTATGTACAAACAACAACAGGTTTACACAGGCGTATTTACATCGCCGTGGGCGGTGTCACAGTCACTCTGCATGGGGGAATTACTCGGTTTAATTTTACGAGAAAAAAAATTGTGATGTGAACTATGTGTTATAAAATTTCTCTTTTTTGAATTTTTTTTTCTAAAATGACTTTGTCGCCAATTGAATTATGCACGAAAGGAATTCTTTTGAAAGTACATGTATTTATTTTAATTACTGAACAACGTTAGGGTCCATTTACACTGAGCTGTTATTGATAGCGTTATCATTAGCGATGCTAAAACATCGCTAAAAATAGGTGGGGTTATCATTCTTAGCGCTGTCCGCTAACGCTAATGCTATCGCTAAGAGCTCACTGAGAGTGTGAAGTTGCCGTCCAAGACAGTGACCATTAAATAGGGTAACCCCTAGAAAGATCACTTTTACAAAAAAGCAAGAGTGTGTAAGTCCAACTTGCCGGCCCCCAACTCTCTGATCTGTCTGCCTAGGCCCTTCAGTTGACCTTTCACTTTTGATCTTCTGCTGACCTTCATTTTGTAGGTCACTGGTTTATGGCACAACCCGTCTTGCATGAACGCCGTGGCGTCAGAGTCCACCGTTTTATCACGGTTGTCACGGGAACCGGTGTCTATGGCAACGACGTCCTTTTCAGTATGCCTTCTTTTGCGACTTTCAAATTCACCCCCGAGGCAAGGAGGCCTAAGGGTACCCGAGCTTTGTCTTTGTTCCTGCAGTTTTCTTGGTGCACCAGTTAAACCAATGTCAGGTACCGATAGAGGTTTACTTGCGTCATTGTTGTTGTCGTCAATGTCACTGGTACTCGCCCGAGCACACACCACCGGTGAATCACTTCCTGTTGTACTCTTCGCTGGTCTCACAGTGAAAGTTTCGGATAAAGTACGTTTGACTGTTTTTTCAGGTGTACGACTTGGTTGATCCCCGCATGGTGTAATTAGTGTACCAGATAATAGAGCATTGTCCCCAGGTGTACCAGACGGTTGTACAGGTACAGTTGGTGTACTGGATTGAGGGTACTTCAGTGATTGGTACACTGAGCATTCCTGTCTCGTAATGTTGGTCACGTGATTTATACTGCTTAGTTCAGCTAAACAAATGAACTCAGAATTCTCCAGTTCGTCACTAGAGGGTGCTGGCATCGCCTTCTGATTACTACAGTTCTCTTCTGTGCATGCGCCACGCTTAATCTCATTTGTCACTTCGCCACCAGAGGGATGCAGCATCGTCCTGGTACAATTTGCTGATGACAACTGACAGGAAGCGGAAGTACAAACTAATGCACTTCCGCTGATCATCATGGACCCACATCCGGAACAGCTGGTCCTGGAGTAGTAGGATGGCTGGGTACGTTTCGCAGGTCGATGTGGCACTCTTGGGCGTTCCATGGGGCTGCTGGATCTCCTCCTGTTGTTAAATCTTTCCGCAAACATGCGCAGTAATTTCTTGGGTGTGGCCACGTGGTTTTGTGCTTCGAGCATGCGCATTGCGGACTTCCGCGAGGAATCATTGACGGTTGTTGGACGAAGCATCACACTAGGACGTGGTGGGATGGGTGGCGGGACGTCTTCTCCTTTCGCAAATTCCTCGGTACCGATTTCCTTCTTCTCGACCTCGAGTGTCTCGACCTTGAGGTTAATGTACTCATAATCTGATTGCTTGGAAACGTCTGATACCTTAGTAACCTCTGGTTCCTTAGCAACATTGGGTTGTTTTGACGAAGGTTTAACGTCAGACGGAATCGAGCGTCGGAGATCACCAACGGTAACAGGTTGCCCTAGTAGTTGTCTGACCTTGACCCTGTGATCTTTCTCCTTCGCAGCCTCTGGTTCCTTAGCAACGTTGGGTTGTTTTGACGACGGTTTAACGTCACACGAAAGGGAACGTCGCAGTTCACCAACGGTAACAGGTTGCCCTAGTAGTTGTCTGACCTTGACCCTGTGACCTTTCTCCAGTGCAAGAAGGTCACGTCTCAGCTTCCTGATGCTCATTTGTCGCCTTCTGTCCTCCGTCTAAAAAGAACCGAAACGAAAACCTCTGTTGGTCATTACCATGGAAACTTTGTGTTGTCTTCTAATACCATCTATATCGTACTGTATCTAATCTCGTTGTTAATCATCTAATCTAATCTAATATAATCTATGATGTGATCTACGATATACCATAAAAATAAGTATGAGTAAGTTGCAGTAATTATGTCTGACATTTCATATTTTCTCATTTTTCTTCTAGAAATGCACTTTTTTTCCCCAGATGCCGGTAAAATTGCAATTTGTGTTTGACTATTTTCAAGAAATCGATGTAAATTTCTTTTTCCAAGTCCAGTACTCGACCAACGAAGAACATTCTGTGCTGTTTTAACGAAAACTATTTAATAAAATATTTACCCCCCTCCTCCACCCCCCTCCCCCACGAAACAATCTCTTCCAACGTTTCCGTAAAATATCTCAAAGCAGAAGTCAGTGGCGAATCCAGGATCTCCCAGACGGGGAGGGGCGCCAACCTCCAAGATGGGGGTGCCAACCTATTATTTGGCCAAATTTTTCCCGAAAACTGCATGAAAATGAAAGGATTTGGATCCAGATGGGGGGGGGGCGTCCCTTGCGCCACCTTGGATCCGCCAATGGAAGAAAAAGTATAAAAACCAAAGCAGTCGTGTTTCAAAGTCCTGTCCTTTTTTGTTATTTAAAAATTTATTGGGGACACAAGTCCTTTTTGTAGGGTCACAGATTTGGACGACGTCTGCTCTGGCTTGTACTTGGTTCCTATATTTCGGCTATCACTCCACTTGGCAAGTGACGTTGTTCAATAACCAAGTGTCAATCCTATTCAAAACTATTGGTATATTGTGCACTGTACAATGGTAGAAATTCTACTTGGTAAATGAATATTTCTACTTGGCAGCAGCAGTAAGCTTGATCCTTTTATAATGTGCGGATTGAATTGGGGAAATAGCCAAACAAGTACGACCTGGGTTTCGAAGCTAGGGTGGATCCCCGCCTTTTGAGGTGAATTTTTCTCGCCTGCCTCAACCGCTGAGCGAAATGTCAGAATAAAATGTCATCAGTGAAAAATCATTTCACCCATTTGACAAGATGCTCGATCAGAGACTTCGACAGATTTTTTACCGATTATCTGCCAGATCAAATTAACAACGTTGTACGTTAGTTTCGAAATTTAAAAGTCAAGTTGAATTAAAAATAGTCTGGTGACTAATCCATCAGACCTGTTGTCTACCTTATAACAAGTATTCTACGTAGTTAGATTATTAGAGTTTTTCACAATCTCTCCGCAATACAGGAATGCCAACTTTGCCAACTTTGTTTTAGCTCTGCCATTAAAAATCAGCAAGTCTAATGTAACATTTATCCTGAATGTGTAATCCTTGTATGTCCCTTGATTTCTAATTTCACATTCACTAACATCAGTTGAAGGAAATAAAGAGGAAAACTGCAAATTTATGGCAACACAAAGTTGACAATAATGCCAACATTGCCAACTTTGTGTGTTTGTGAAAAACTCGAATATAGTTGAATAACATTTAAAATGTTGCTACATAATTCCCACCTGTGACGTGGCCTAAAATTTGGTTGCAATTAACAAGCTTCACACCTCATAGACTCTAATGCATTTCAAAATTGTGTACAATATATTGATATGGAATATACACTTCATTTTATTATAGAGTGTCCTTGTCCGGAAATAACATTGACTCAATTTATTAAAAAATTACACTCCATTACCGGATTCATGAGGTTTACTTCCGAGAAAAAGGATTAAGTAGGGGTACTAAGGACGTGGTCACTTTGGGTCCAATTTCCTTCAAATTCTTACAGTTTTCGGGAACAATTTGGCCAAATAATAGGTTGGCAACCCCATCCCCCGTCTTGGAAATCCTGGATCTGCCACTGCCTCCCTCTCGTGACGGAAAGACTTTGTCCAGCACGACACAGAGAGACACCAATGAGTATCTTTAGAAATTACAAGTTTGAAACGTTTAATTGCATCGCGTGTTTCTGATGTCGCACGATGTGGAATATCAATTGATGTTTTTTTTTTCAAATTAAAATGCTTCAACCACAATATTCCAAGGAAAACTTCTTTCTTTACACATAAGAAATCTCCGCGTTGACCTTTCATTTCAAATGTTGGAAATTTGTAGAGTACTCACCCGATCAGTGACTTTACTGGGAAGGTCCGTCAGCACAGGTAGATCCTCCAGCCACCGGTCAAATATCACGCTTTCTACCCGCTCCATCACGCTCCTTGTCTTCACGCTCCTTATCAATGATAACGTGAAATCCTTATCTCAGCTGTTAGCTCACTCAGAACTGATCTAGACTAGATCTAGATTCTGTTGACAGCGCAAAAGACCTCGCTTTGGTTCGACACTGCTTCCTTTTCGGAAATCTAAATTGTCAATCCAAATTGTCCGTGAGACTTTCACGCAATATTTCAGTTGTACGTTTTCCGTAGCCTCCTTTTCAGAAAAAAAGTTTCACTTTTTCTGTATGTTTTTTTTTTGCCAACTTCTCAAATGTTTTTTTAAAGTTGTAAAAAATGTTTTCAGTTAAATATCACACTTGATATGATTTTCTCACAAGAATTGAATTTTTCTCAATGTTGATCATCTCGACGAAGTTTCCTGTTTATATGTGACGAAAAAACACAACTGTGAAAAAACTTCCCATTGCGGCTTTTTATATACTCCCCATGTACCCGTGCGTGCGTGCGTGTGTGTTTGTACTTTCATCTCACACTCGGAGGATCAAAAGAAAACATACCTGAAAACACCTCTCAAACACCTTGATTACAAGACAAACATAATCAAAACACGTTACCTATTGTCACCTGTGGTGCTCAGATCTTACCTTGAAGATCAAAGGAATATGTACATGTGCCGCCTTATTGTATACAGGTAAATGTCCTTTTGTTTTAAAAGCGCTGTGTATTTTGAAAATTACAAGTCGTTTGAGATTTCCGCGCTTCACCGTTACACGCTAATTACTACAAAAACAAGTGTAATGACACCTTTTCACTTTCAAGTTTTTGTTGTTAAATCCATCATCGCATTTTAATTCCAACAATAAAATAAAAAACAGGATTAGATATTAAAAGTGATCATTGTGAAAATACATCTCCATTGTTCAGTCAATTAATTCACAATAAACTCGTTTAACTCTGACGTGGACATCGCATGTTGTACTAAGTGAAAGTGTACTACTGTTGATATGTCTCTTGCTGCATCAGCTGTTTTTCAATGGATACATTTTGTCCTTTTACTCTAAGTTTGTGACTGTGGCCCAGATAGAAGCACCCTCATGACATAACCACAGTTAGATGAAAATATGTCTGACGGTCACAGATGATGCACTTTGCGTCTCGTGAGAGATGTCAACTTTTTAAACATCTACTATTTTATTATCACATGTATCAGTTTTCTTGAATGATATTTTCACCCTTACGGCAGAATATCCAATTTTTATAGTAGCAGCCTGTGAGAATGTTTTGGTGGAAAACCATTATAAAACTGTTTACGAAACATGGCTTGTTGTCTCGGCAGAAAACATAAAAATTTAGTACTTTTTTTGCAAAATATTCAATTCCTATGTATATTTCCGTGGATAATAACGCAATCTGGAAGATATTTTACTTATGGAGTCTGTAATTTGGAAAATATAGTGACAAAACTGTAAAAAGGCAACTTCAGCTCACGAGATTTTGGTCTTTTCACTTAAAATATGGGAATTTACATTGTAAATTTCCTTCTGAATTTTCATTGTGCCATTATCCACCGAAACATAGACATAAGAATTGAATATTTTCTTCCGAAATACACTGAATTTTCTACCGAGACAACAAGCCATGAGTTCCGTTTGAATATCCCGTGTGGATGTTCTGCCGGCAATCCTAACATATTCATTTCAAGCAAATTGCATTTTCCTTCTGTTTTATTTGTACATAATTTTACTCCCATTTTTACTTCACAAAGTGGAACAGGAAATGTCAGAATCAACACGATTTCCATTTTAAACTTTGTTCATGCAACCAATTGATTCTAAAAAGGGTTTGAGCGTTTGTGTCACAAAAAAACATCACATAATTTTAGTTTTTTTCTTCCACATTCTTCCAAGATAAAAAGGAAATTCTTTCTTTCTTAAAACTAGATAGTAGAATATTCATTGGCAGAAACGAAATTTCAGTGGAAAAAGCTGTAATCGTTTTACTGAAACCAAAATATTTCATTTACGGCAGCGAATATTTTTACCACTAACAATGCTGCCATCTATAGTTAAGTAGCAAAACTTTTCGGATCTCGTTGGTATATTTTTCAAACTCCAGCTTAACTCCAGCTTACAATTGGATACCAAATTTTGAATCAGTTTCAAGTGACGAACTGTTCAGCATTTCGTAGAAATTGATGTCAAAAGTCACATTACTTTTGTCATAAAAAATGACATGAATGAAAATGAATACATTTGAAATAAACCGAAGACTCTCGTGATACTATCGTTCATCATTTTATCAGATGCGATTTTTTTGAAGAAATAAATCACGTTGACACAAGTAAAAGTGATACTAAATTTTTCACAAAGGCATTTTCTCTATTTTTATTTTATTCTACACCTGTGGAAATTGACGGAAATAAATTAAAACAAGGCAAAAATATGTTTATTCGTATTTATAAGTTGTGCATTTTATTTAAATGAATTTATCCGTATTTTATTGAGGCAGCACATGTTGTTTACAATTTCATGAAGTTGACAAAGTTCAGCAACATTTGTGCAACAATTAAATTTCATTCAGTGAATTCATTTTATTCAATTTGCGTTAAATGGAGCATAATGTTCATCAATTGACATTTCGCAAATCGCTTGAATAATTAATCATTACGGTAAGTGCGAATAAGTTAATTAACACTTTTAATGATGAGACTTGATTAATATTTTATCACATCCAGCCCACTGTTTCAAACAAATTACCACAAAACGACAGCACATTGCAAATGTTAATTCTTCTTCTTTATTTTAAACAGATACGAAGATTTTTAAAGCATTTTAAAATCACGTTGCACACCAAAGAAACCATTGGTAGCCGAGCCGGAGTGGCCGAATGGTTTACTGCGCTGTGCTTGTGGCACGTTTGGTCATGGGTTTGAGCCCCGAACCTCCACTAATGTTTGCGGACACATCTGCAGGTACATGGATCAAAAAGGCTCAGCTACCATGCTGACCTCTATACAGTTGGCAGGTGTCACACCAGAGGTGAATCTGAGGACCACACAAGCGAGAAACACAGGGCAGACATCACCAGAAGTCCAAAACAGGAAAGGGACTTATGTCCCCAAAAATTTTTTTTAAAAAAAGAAGAAACCATTGGTGTATCCAGGAGGCGCCAGGGACCAATCGAAGGCTTGCCATTTTTCTTGGCAAAGCAACCTGTGAAATTTAAGTGGAGATAAATAATCTCCTTCAACTAAGGCTGGTGGTCAATTTTACCAAAACTAATTTTGTAAAATGCGAGGCAACATTACTCATCAGCATAATACAAGGTAACATTTCTCCTTCAAGGTTCATGATCTATTCCCCTTCGTGCTTGGGTTTGAGTTGGATGTGCTGAAAACATCAACATAAAGATGATTTATTCGCATTGAATTTATTTATCGACTGCGAAATTCAGGCAAGCAAACACAACCCTGCAAATTAGCACCAGGAGTGAATGAACCATCATACGTTTATTTTTCCTGGAGAAACTATCAGTATAAACGACAATAGGTCTATCACCCGACGCCCGTCTCTTCATGAACGATAAACAGTTTATCACCCGACGCCCGTCTCTTCATGAACGATAAACAGTTTATCACCCGACGCCCGTCTCTTCATGAACAATAAACAGTTTATCACACGATGTGTTCAGCTTGAACGATAAACTTTTAATCACTGGATGTGTTCCGTCTCTTCATCCGTCGACCACTCCACAACTACAAGAAAAATAAAGATTATTCATGATTTTTTGGGCAGCCTAAAATTCTGGGTGTCCACAAACCAAAATAATTGTACAATGCACGCATGACAAGACAGCCTCCGATTAACATTACAGGGCAATACTTGCCACGGCCCCCTGTCCTTATCGTGCTAGACCAGACCTAGCCTGGGGAGGGGGGACGGGGTAGAGTCACCTGGTCAGAGTACCCCCCCCCTCCCTGCCCATAGACAGGACCTGGACAGGATGTACCCTACACCCCCCTCCAAACACAGGGTGACCATAGCCCCCTCCCCCATGGGTGGACAAACACCAGTGAAAACATTACCTTTCCTCATACTACGTACGTGGTCGGTAAAAATTCATTCTAGAAATTGGAAGAGCGCAGATTTATACCTGACTCCATGCTAAATACAGGTCAAAAGAAACATCTACTGAATTTCTGGATCGGCTACTGTGAAGTGAACTCACGTCGCCTGTCCCAGTGGAGGGCCCCGATGGGTTTCCTACCCAGACTGAGCATCAGCAACAAGGACACTATGGCAGCTGTTGCCGGGATGATAGCGGCGGAACCCCGGTAATAGGTACTGCATCCATCACAGCAGTCCGACGTCCTGCAAAATAAAGAAAAGCGTTTACGAACTTCATTTTAGCTCATTGCGAAAGAAATTGCGAAAAGTTTCAACAGGGGACTGGGATTAATTTGTTGGAAATCTAAAATGATTCTTTCAGGATCAAAACTTTTACCATTTCGGAAAGAAATAAAAAAAAGGACATTTTTAACGATTCCAGTTTTCATTGCATTTCTACATTCATCAACAATAGCTTGACATTTTTTTGGGGGGGAAATAATATTATTAAACTACAATATTTGACTGGAACTGGAAATTATGAGCATTATTTTAGGTAAACAAAATGTACTTACGGACATGGATACATGTACTGTATGAAGACTAGTACTAAACCGTTAATAAACTTGTCGAATAAACCCATACTGCCGTACACAAATGCGCTACAGTCCTGGATAAAAAAGAGAAAATATATGTCGTTACTACTTTAGGCATGAGGATTCAATTAAAACTAGGAGTGGTGGATCCAGGGAGTTTTAAAAAGTTGGCAACATATGAGGTTGGCGCCCAATACGAGAAATCCTAGATTTACCACAGATTAATATGGAACTTCTATCGCATGATGGTTTGGCGATCTTGTACCCATTTACACTCTTAACTCTTAAGGCTCGTTCACACTGTGCGCTTTTTTCTTATTGCGACTGCGATTTGTTTTTGCTTATAATGGGGTGTATAGGAGCTGGTGATGTTCTCGCAGTCGCATAATGTGAACACTTCCATTGAGTCCTGTACAACCCATTTGTTGCGATAAGAGGAATCACAGTCGCAATCAAAAA
>JBCAUG010727277.1:0-12196 GCA_038406175.1 Haplosyllis leylae
CAAAAGGAGACCCCAGGGCATGACTAGAAATAGACAAATCAAAGCAATAATGAATACCAGGTATGACACTACAGTTACATTTTCCAATCTAGAACAAGGATAGAGCCACATCAAAATATACCACGAAATACTCCAAAATACTGTGAATTTCTGTAGATTCCGAGTATTTCTACCTTAAAAGCTTGCTTGTATGGACCAAGCCTCAGATTGATGTGTATGATACTCCAAAATACATGACAATACCAGAGAATCAATCAAATCAGATCTGAGACCAAGTCCCTTGAAAATGACATTTTTTTACTCTAAATTAACCAAACGCAAGAGGAGCAACAAATATTGGAAGAAATCAATGTAAAGTAACTTCAAAATACCTGAATTTATGCTATTTTTCCCTTGAAATTAATAATCTAGCAGAGAGCCATGTTGCATGCGCTATTGACTATTTAAAACTGAACTTTAACTCTCAAATTGGAAGATGCCAAGTGAAAAGACTGAAATCCCTGAGGTGAGCCAGGTTGCCACAAATCTATCCAAATTAAAGACAAATGGCAATGTGGCAATCTAGGTCTCAAATAAGAAGTATTAGGGCAAGAAAAGACAAGGTCCATACATTTTGGTGGCAAAACAGGAATTTTCCCCTTAGAATACAATGTAGAAAATCCTGACAAAGTGCCACAATGAAAGGACCTGGTCATCCCCTGACTGCAAACTTTAGTAAGACTGCCCAAAAGGCCACAGGGTGGTGAATCTTTAATGGACTTCATAATACCTTGTTCACACGGAAAGACCAAAAAACTGGAATTAGACCCTAACTGTGTCCCCACCGTTACATTAAGACATTCGTTCGTCAGGTGAACTACTATGTAAATTATAGTATAGTATAAAAAATATTAAATGCTTTGAGTTCAGTTGGCTGAGTAAAGGATATAGAAAGAAAAATATCATTTTGTCACAAGAGTAGAATAGAATATTTTGATTGATTTAAATCTGATTGATCATGTTAACGGAGCTTTGTTAAAATCGTAGTGCGGAAAAGAGGGGCTTTCAATTTCCTAACATGCATAGGTTTGCGATGTGGGGGATCGACGTTTCCTTTTTTGGGTAATATTGGGCTGTTGAGCAGGAAATTTCTGTAGACATTGATAGAATTACTCCAAAAATAAAAATTTCCAGGAGTGTCCTCGTTTCGGTGAATTTTGGCGGTTTTACAACGGGCAGGTGTGAATGCTTCCATTGTAATTCTATTGTGAGGCGCACATGAATTGGAACCAATTAAGCCGAAACGAGCACACCCCAGACTACAAAACTAGTTTTAAACTCATTTATCTTCTGCCTAGAAATTAACCCTTGTGCAAGTTCACCTTGCTTGAATGACGGAATGTGCGTAAGAACTTTGGATGAGAACTATGCCTGTATCTGTGGAAATCCATGGACCGGGGAGAACTGTGAAACTGGTCAGTGTGCCGTTCGTTCTGTTTCTGTTTCTATTGACAATTCTATTGTCTTTTTTACATGTGTCGTGGTATTTCACCAGGTAGGTGTAGATGTTGTCTCCTAACTTCTGGTACCCAGCAACAATGGTCGCTGGTTGTAGATCTGACATTTAGCAACTTAAGAAGGGGGAGCACTAGCTCCGGTCCTTCGAATGGCAGTCCTTGTCCCGTTTAATCATGTATATTGGCATATTGTGCATGTGCTTAGGAATGTGAACTAACTTTAATTAGGTTATCGTAACTTAAGGGTCCACCAGTGGGACTCGCATGACTGGCAAAGAAGAGTCAATGACCATTTACTAATTATGAACGAAGAGGGCTCTGGCCGGGGCCAGAAGCTGATATCCTGGCTAGCCAGTCCAGGTGCTCCTGTGGGAAGGGGGCAGTGGGCTTTCCAATGGGTTATCCAAACTGAACCCAAATTCCAGTTCAAATGGGAACCAGAACCCTGAGCTCCATGAGCTCGGGTATTTATAGTGTTTTTTGTGTTGGGCCAGTGCACATGTGTGAGCCATAAATTAGTCAAGAACATGAGTATGTCCTTCGGATGCACTTGCAATGGTCCCACACTCCAAACGGCCAAGTCCACCAGTGGCAAAGGTGAGCATACAGGCGTGCAAATGCCGAAACGATTAAGAGGAGACACCTGAGCAAGTTTTACTGTGACTCATGTTTTAAATCAGTTAAGGGTACTCTAACAGCTGCTTTATCAGCAGTCGACATTTTCATAAATAACCAACAACACAAAATTGACATATCTGACAACTGCTAATTTTGTTACCTTCAATCACAGCCTTCTAAAAATTGTGAAGAATGAAAGTCATTAATACACTCATTAATGAATGCACATTTTGGAAATGATTCCTCCCATGCACAACCGATAATGCCTCCTAAATTGAAACACAAAATTGACAGATATGTCAGATATGTCAATATTGTAAATATTGCATTACTTATGAAAACCACGATTGAAAGGTAATACAGATAAAGGTCTCTCGAACCTAGCAAAACACCAATTTCGCCATTTAAATAAATCGTAAAACACGGAACTGAAACGTTTTCACGACAGCTATTATTGTCTTTTTTAGAAATAAACCCCTGTTCCAATTCTCCCTGTGAAAATGGCGGGACCTGCACAAATACTCTGAAGGGGAATTACAGCTGTTCGTGCAATAATCAATGGACCGGAACAAACTGTGAAATTGGTAAATGTTACTTTCTGCCTTTGAGATGAAATAAAATTTCACATTTCAAAACTCGATTAAAACCTCCTTTATATCCCCTTCAGAAATCAACCCGTGTTCCAGTTCTCCCTGCATGAACGGTGGGACATGTGTAAACACTTTGGAAGAAAATTACAGCTGTTCGTGCAATAATCAATGGACCGGAACAAATTGTGAAATCGGTGAGTTTCTGACGTTCCTCTTAAGTTAGAACAGAAATTTATTTCTTTGCCAAACTTTCTGACTAAAATTTCTGATATATTTTTTACTGAGAAATCAACCCATGTAGCAATTCTTCTTGTGAAAATGGTGGGACATGCATAAATACTCTCAGTGGGGATTTCTGTCTGTGTGAAAATCAATGGACCGGAAGTAAATGTGAAACTGGTGAGTGCTGAATTAGATTCTTCTTAAAGGCTCTTCTTTCAATAACATAATGATACAGATTTTGTCCCATCTTTGAAGGGATGTGAAATCTGCATATTTGTCAGGGATGCTATGGCTTATTTCGACTGCAAAGACCTCTTTAACTGAATCTATGGACTTGCGTAAAAAATTAGTACACCGTATAGATATTTTGTCTTTACTTTAGAAATCAACTCCTGCTTTAGTTCACCCTGCATAAACGGCGGAACGTGCGTAAACACTTTGGATGGGAATTACGAATGTTTCTGCCAACCGCAGTGGACGGGTGGCATCTGTGACACAGGTAATTGTTGATTTGTTAAAAATAATTCATCTTATTTACAAAAACAGTTGAAAATGACAATTTGATGTAATTTGAGGAAACACACATGGTTTCAATGAAAATTGTATTTTCACTGATAATAGTCTCGCTGATCTATGTGTGAAAGATCTGATCTATGTGTGAAAGATATGAATTTGGTTATATTGCAACCATTTTCCTTTTTTTCTTTGCAGACATTAATGAATGTGAAGACATTGGATCAAAGTGTGGAGCTGGTTCAACCTGCATTAACACAGACGGTAGTTACACCTGCGCATGCGTGGAAGGATTCGAAATGGTCAATGGAAGCTGCATAGGTATGTTCAATCTTTTAGAATGCTGTGTATTGTGACATCTTTTTTGTGTAAAGTTTGAATATGTTAATTCAAGTTTTATAAAGACACAACAATAGAATAGAACAGGATTATTTTATCTTTTGACAGATGTTGATGAATGTGATGACAACAATGGAGGGTGCACAGAAAACTCCTACTGTGTGAATAACCTGGGATCATTTGAATGTCACTGTCAAAGAGGATATGAAATGAATAATGGCAATTGCAGAGGTAATTATCCCACACTTGAAAAATCAGTTGTTTTAATGATTTTATGATTTAAAAAAAAAATGTTGATTTACATCAGTGCTTTCTGATTTAATTATCATTTTGTCATTGTGAATTTTGATTCATAGACACAAATGAATGTTCTGCTGGAAACCCATGTGGAGATGTGGATCACACAAAATGTCAGAACACATTGGGTGGGTTTGCCTGTGTTTGTGTTACAGGATTTGCCTTCAACAACGTCACTAGACTCTGTGAAGGTGAGTGGTTTTTACTGCATTTGTAGATAATAAATATGACTAACATTTGATTCACTCATTGAGAACACTTTTTGATATCAATGGATATACTTCAGTATTTTATCTGTTATTTCCAGATATCAATGAATGTGAAGATGAGTCATCTGTTTGTGGAGCTGGTTCCACTTGCATCAATACAGACGGAAGTTATACATGCGCATGCGTCACAGGTTACGAAATGGTCAATGGAAGTTGTATCGGTGAGTACATAATGTACCATGACCAAAATTTTACAGCAAAGCTTGCTACAGGATCCAGAACATTTAATTTTGTTTTTAATTATGATAAAGTAGAACATTTCTTTTCCACAAGACACAAATGAATGTGATCACAATAACGGAGGCTGCACAGAGAATTCTAACTGTGTCAACACCTTAGGATCCTATGAATGTCAGTGTCAAAGAGGTTATGAAAAGATAAACGGGAATTGCACAGGTAGGTGGAGATTTTGTACTAAAAATAAATACTTTCAATAAAACAAGACTTCAATGACTCTTTATGACGCACAACATCCAATGGATTGGTTGGATTTGAATTCTAAGTCATTTGTTTATTTTGAAAGATGAGGATGAATGTTCAACTGGAAGCCCATGCGCAGAGGTAGGCCACACAGCATGTCAGAACACAGAGGGTGGATTTGCCTGTGTCTGTGTTGTAGGTTTCTTTCTCAATGACGTGACTGGAATTTGTGACGGTAAGTCATGACATGGCGTCATAGTTATCAGGTGATAATTTAGATATGAGAAACCAGTTGATACAAGAAAGTCCTCCTGCAGGAAACTGTACCAGGCGTCCCGCCCGCAGCGTAAACTGACTCGGAGGATACCCCAGTCCCAAGTCCCTACCCCGAGACCCTTAACCCCCTCCAGGACGGGAACCTGACTGGGGTATCCCCCCCGGTGGTGAACAGACTAAAACATTACCTTTAACTTTAGTAAATGTCACTGAAGTGTAATTCCGGTTTTTTTATTTCCAGACATAAATGAATGTGAGGAGACGCCCACAGTTTGTGGAGCTGGTTCCATCTGCACAAACACAGAGGGAAGCTACACATGCGGATGCGTGGAAGGATTTGAAATGATCGATGGCAGCTGCATAGGTATGTTAAGTCCCAATTCAAAATACCTGAAATATTATAATTTACAGTTTTGCATTTTAACATAAATTTGCCATTGAATTTTTTTAGTACACAATTGGTATTGTTGGAAATGAATGCTGAAATAGGCTAAATTATTAACTTTTTACAGATACTGATGAATGCAGTGAAAGCAGTGGTGGTTGTGGAGAGAATTCCCACTGTATCAACACCATAGGATCTTTTATGTGCCAGTGTGAAAGAGGATATGGAATCTTAGAAGGCAACTGCCAAGACACCAATGAATGCTCCACCGACACTCCCTGTTCAGAGGTAGACCACACGACATGTCAGAACACACAAGGAGGTTTTGCCTGTGTCTGCCTTGTCGGATTTGCCTTGAATGACGTCACTGGAATATGCGACGGTATGTCGTTTTATGTATCATATTGTTGACCATGTGTAATTGAAAATATTACTCTTATTGGCAACTCGAAACTGCTCGAAGATGTTAAGATATTGATAAAATTACGTGATCGATTAATTTGTCTTTTCCAGACATAAATGAGTGTGAACAGACACCTCTGGTTTGTGGAACTGGTTCCATCTGCACCAACACAGACGGAAGTTACACCTGTGCATGCGTGGAAGGGTACACGATGATTGGTGGAAGCTGCATTGGTGAGTTGTAAAGCAGATTTAAAGAATTATGATCTTTTGAATTTTATGATGGTTGTTAAAAAAATGTCTTTTTTCTATTTCCTTTCTAAAGATATCAATGAATGTGATGACAACAATGGCGGATGCCCGGAAAACTCTTACTGTGTGAACAACTTGGGATCCTCTACATGTCAGTGCGAAAGAGGATATGAAATGATGAATGGTGAATGTACAGGTTAGTAGAAAATTGAGATAGATCAATCGTACAGGAAAATAAGGAATGACCTTCTCATGAATTGGTAATCAAATGCATATTAAAAAGTTAAGAATGAAGTGTGTGGGGGGTCTTAGTAAAATCTAGGCTTCTAACCTAGGATTGATTATTTTACTAGATAAGGATGAGTGCTCAACAGGAAACCCATGTTCAGAGATAGACCACACATCATGTCAGAATACAGAGGGTGGATTTACCTGTGTCTGCGTTGTAGGTTTTATTCTGAATGATATGACTGGAGACTGTGAGGGTAAGTATTGAAAAATTTCTCCCTGATTGGAAATGTGCGTTACTTAATGGCTTGAAATGATTAAGCACGTGGTTGAATTGTACTTAACCTATTTTAGACATCAATGAATGTCAGGCCACATCTCCAGTTTGTGGGTCCAGTTCAGCTTGCACCAACACAGACGGAAGTTACACCTGCGCATGCTTGAACGGATTTGAAATGAATGACGGAAGCTGCATAGGTAAGCTGCAACAGTCATCGCTGTAAGAATTCCATGGCTGCAGATAATAATTCTTAAAAATAAAAATGACTCAAACTTTCCATTCACAGATACAAATGAATGTGATCAAAACAATGGAGGCTGCACTGAAAACTCCAATTGTGTAAACACCTTTGGATCCTCAACATGTCAATGTCAAAGAGGTTATGAAATGATGGATGATGGCACATGCTTAGGTTGGTATTTTAATAGAGGCTGGACCTTCCCACAAAAATTCGATGAAATGTAAACAGTACATAGCAGATTTTGGTAGAACGCTAATTTCTGCTATTTTTTGCTAGATATTGATGAATGTTCAACTGGAAGCCCATGTACAGAGGTAGTCTACACTGCATGTCAGAATACAGAGGGTGGATTTGCCTGTGTATGTGTTGAGGGATTTGTTCTCAGTGACATGACTGGATACTGTGATGGTATGTTGAAAACAAATTATTGTAGAGCTTAATGTCTCTCTTTCTAAACCAATGAAAGGGGTAATTAAAATGAGGACAAAAACAAGTGGACCCATATCGGTATTTAGAATCAAATCAAAAAGTATTTTCCTTTTATTTCCAGACATCAATGAATGTGAGGAGATACCTCTGGTTTGTGGAGCCAGTGCCACCTGCACCAACACAGACGGAAGTTACACCTGCGCATGCGTACAAGGGCATACAATGATTGAAGGAAGCTGTGTCGGTGAGTTGTGAGACGATTATAAATCAAGTCACAGTTTCCATTTCAATCCTATTGCAGGAAATTACAACAACAAAATTTTTGATCGATACTTTTGATCCACTTACACAGATATCAATGAATGTGATGACAACAACGGTGGATGCCCAGAAAACTCTTACTGCGTGAACACCTTGGGATCCTCTACATGTCAATGTGAAAGAGGATATGAAATGATGAATGGTGAATGCATAGGTTAGTTGACATAGAAAGCAAAATAATTAGTGTTTTATAATAACGTGTAGGGTCCTTAATTTAGCTTACAAAGTTTCAAAGACAAATTAATTCTTTCTTCCAGACATAGATGAGTGCTCCACTGGAAGCCCTTGTGGAAATCCTGCTGAGAACCATCAAAGATGTCAGAATACAGACGGAGGATTTGCCTGTGTCTGTGTTGAAGGATATACTCTCAATGACGTGACCAGAGACTGTGAGGGTAAGTTTCTGTATAGATCCGTTTTTATAATTCATAGGAATGGCACTGTGACAAGAAAGATTGAATCAGGACGGACATTTAAAACTCAAATTAACATTGGTTGGAGGCATTCAATGTATGTTGATATTTATATCCAGATGTTGATGAATGCGACGAGACGCCATCAGTATGTGGAGCTCACTCCACCTGCTCCAATACAGACGGAAGCCACATCTGCGGATGCGTGGACGGGTTTGAAATGATTCTTGGGACTTGCATCGGTAAGTTCAGGAATAATGAAGAGTAAACTTGAGTAATTTATCTTATACATGAAGATTAAGCGTTGCATAAATGCTAGTGTGAAAAACATGGAAGGCGAACCGTCCGCTCTAATGATTGAATCCTGGTGCAATAGAAACAAGGAGTCTATCCCATGATTGAGTGGGACCTGGGTTCGATTCCCATGTTGCATTATCATGCGGTTTAGCTGAAAAGTATAGCTTTTCTTTTATCTTTTATTAGCTATTTGCCCATTTTATTGTGTCATATTACTGCATTGAACCTCGAGCGTGTTTCTGTTTTATAGATAAAGACGAATGTGCTTGTGGAAGCACGTGTGCAGATGTGGATCACTCAACCTGTCAGAACACGGAGGGAGGGTTTGTCTGCGCATGCGTTGCAGGATATGCTCTGGATGACATGACTGGACTCTGTGAAGGTAACCCAATTTACATTTAGCCAGAGAAAAATATAAATATAAATATACAATAGAATTGTATTGGCTGTACTACTAAATCTGGGCAACCACGGAATTTGGGCAGTTTTCACTTTTTCTGGGCATGATGTCTCAATTTTTTGGGCATAGTACCATTTTTCCATCAATACAATTCTATTGAAATAGGAAATCTCTGTACTTGATGTTTTTGAAATTGTACCCAAATTCCATGGTTGCCCAGATTTAGTAGTACAGCCAATCACACGCCCCCTGTTTCCCCACCCATCCGAGGAGCTCTTCCTTCCACCTTGACTGTTCCTTCCTAGCTGTTCTTCTGTCATTAGTCCTTCCTAGGGATCGTGGCGCCATAGGGACCATTCCCATGTAAGGGGACGGTAAAACGTAGTAGTACCAGTGATACTCAAATTGTTTTTCTTTGTCAGAAAATGGTGTTCAATTTCTTCCACAGTCTCTGTCGAGACCGTAAACATCTTTAATTACGTCTTATGTCGTTACCGGTTGGTGGAGGCTGAATCACCTTATCACCTATTGTTACCTGTTGCAGGTAAACATTTCACACGTAGGTGACACTCCCTTCATTCAAAGGTTAGATAATTACGTAACCCCAGGTGATGTGGGTGATGTCCTTCTTCTCACTTCCGGCGGTAATCAAAAGATTACCACTACCGATTGCGCTCTGTCATTTTCTCTGAGATTCTCTGTTGATGACTCGTTACAAATAAACACAAAATTATACGTGTTACCAATCTTTCGGAGTACTGACATTGAGGATGACTCCAACTTAGAAATTATAACCTTTTGATACTTCATGAGTACTTTCAATCTGTACATACTTGTACGTACTTTCGTTTGGTGACTTATCCGACTCTTAACGACACCATAGAAACTGCAGCTTCAATTACTATCATTAAGCTTGTCCAGGCTGAATCCTCTATTGCAGGTAAACATCTTCTGTGCAGGTAGCTCATACAGTTATGTAATCACATGTTACGTAATTACGACAATTCTAATGATGTGGGTGGTGTCCTTGTCATCCTTTCCGACGGAGCTGCTCACTTCCTTTGATCGAGAGATCATCACTACCAACTACGATACATTGACCTACTGTTTTCTCTCATGTTAAGAGGAGCTCCGCAGAGAAATGATTACTGCCTATTGTACTGTATTGTTTTCTATCAGACCAGGAGGAGACCCTGATGAGAAACGTTTAATTCATGGACAATGATAGATAATTAAACAGTCCAATCAAGTACATGGATAGTAAAACGACATTTGTATAAACAACAATAACATTTCGTGGAAAAACAAAGCCTATGAGCTCATTTCCAACACGCAGTTGACGATCGTATTCAATAAGCAAGCACAGAAATAACCCATTGTCCTCCATCCTCAATACTTTGCCAAATACATTCGAGTTTTTCACAATAAGGTCAAATTTCACATTTTACGACAGGATTTACATCAGACATGGTTGAATGATTTTTCAAATGTGAAAAGCTGCATGAAACAAACTTCAGTTAAAGGTCTGCCAAGTAGCACAGGCCTTTGTGGCCTATCTGGATAATCATTCAACCTTAGATCCAATAATGGTCATTGCTGTGAGTTCAATTCCCACTGAAGGCAACTTTTTAGATTTTTTTGAATTTCTTCATGCAAATTCAGGCTTAAAATGTTAATGTGACCTTATCGTGAAAAACTCGATTGCGGCAAACAAAAAGTACAGTGACAGTTTCAATCGAAGCGCGAACCGTGTATTTGTTGCTTATTTCTTTGGACTAACAGCTGAAGCGATATTTATAATGGGTGTACCTGGATCTACTAATTTTGTTGTATTTTTTGGCAATTTTTCTGACATTTTGCTATTGTTTGAACTGAAGAAAAAATTGAAGACATTCCAAATTCCCATGCAATCAATTAGATACAATCATTGACGACGTAGGCTGGGGCACATTATTAGCTCCAGTTGTTCAAATCCTACACATGTCAGCAGAACAATATTTCTTCTTCCGCAGTCTTTGTAAAATAATATAATGTATTTGAACATGTTTTACTCCTATGCTTCCTCTACTCCTGTATCTATCTTTTTCTTCTGTTTCTTTGATGTGCGGTTGTACTAATTGTTCGTGCGTGAGGAGCGACTTTCAAACGAAACTACTGTAACAGTATCGGCTGATATGTCTTTTGCTTACGTCAGCAAAAACACGAAGGTACTGGACGTGGTAGAAATCTGATGATTCCTTTTGTTTTTTTAGAATTACGTATGCCGTTCTAACCACGTTTTCATTCACTATTTGCAGTTAATGATGAATGAAATATTTGATCCAAAAAGTTTAGTTGTGGTGTGTCTGATCGTGGTTTGAACACCAAGAGGCTAGCAGGCGGTGCACCAAAGGTGAATCTGAGGAATCCACCCAGGCTTTGAAACCCAGTGCAGATATCACGAGAAGTCCGAAACAGGAGCATCAGTGACCCCGCCTCAAATTATGTAAGTCTTCAATAGATTTTTTTTAAAAGTTATTCAAATGTAGAAAAAGTGAACTGAGGATAAATCTTTACTGTTCGTGTCTAGGCATTTCATTATTGAAGTTCACAACATTATCGTATTTCAAAACGTACTCTCTCACGTACAAGGAAAGCACAATGGCTTGTTTCTGTTGACTCGTTGAAACTTTTGATGATACATTTGATGCGAAACTAAGCTAGAAGTATTTCACTTGATTGCGAAGTGTGTGTCAAAAGAGGATAGTAAGGAGGAAAGTGAATCCCAGCTCCATCAAACTCATCAACACAAGTAACTTCTCACTTTAGTGAAATGTAAATGAATGACGAGGACCAGCAACATGTATCGATTAATAATCGAATACCTGAGTCCTATTTCGAGCAAAATTCAAGACTTAAATGAGAGGATATTTTCTACAATTAAAATGTGTAGATATTCATAAGGTTTCACACTTTCGTAGTTTCACAGATACAATTGATATTTGATTCTCTATTAAAACGGATTATCTGAAGAAACATGACTATTTTAGTAGAATACATAATGCTATCAATGGTTTTTTATCAATTTTCCATTTATAAGAGTTCACCTGGCCCAGAGTGGGATTTCAGAACGTTTTCTCGAATTTTCCGTGTTGTTTCGATTATTCGTGTCCATGTCTGAACTCTGTTAACTGCGTTTAACAATGAGGGCAAGGCCCTGTGAAATATCAGCTGTTCTCTGCTTCTGTTTTATTCATTTATTCAACATGAATAACTCATCTATCGCAGCATAATGACAACAATCGAAACCATGGAAACATTCTGCTTAAGTCTCGTTCACATCTCATGTCTCCGGTTACGTTTACGTGTAAGCAATCCCTAGAAAATCTGTAAAAACTAAGACGTCATTCGGATCTATCCATAATCAAGTATATTTCTGCAATATTATTTTACAGACAACTCTCCCCAGTTCTTCTACATCATTCAAGATATCTTTTCTCATAGGTGACCATTGAGGCCTCAAATCAGA
>JBCAUG010727299.1:0-12195 GCA_038406175.1 Haplosyllis leylae
ACCCCCACCCCCTCCCCTCACCTTCAGTATCCGAGGTTCATTTCAATCCCAGCTTGCATGCTTCCCTCCATGTGAAAATAATATCTTTCATCTCGCGTGCAAAAAATGCCCAAAAAAGTCAAGCAGCAACCCCAATGCCATCAGTAAGGTACCTCTACGAGTCACCAAAAAAGGCAGTAGGTGTGTTATCTTTAGGGTGAAATAAAATCAAAAGAGTATTACAGAGATGAGTTATTTAAATTTGACTATTTTTAATCATTTTACCTTGATTCAAAATAAAGATACCCACCGCAATGGGGCAATTAACTCCTTAATAATTGAAACAGAAATTAACGTAAATTGCGTGAATATAAAAACTGAACATGAGTAAAGTTTTCAAGGAGACAAAATTATCTTTTTGACAGGCCGTACTCAATCTGAACGAGTACATAGAAATGTGTGTCTATGATTTGTGCGGTACTGGCAATGAAACCTTAATCTGTGACCATTTGACCACATTTTCCGATGATTGTGTCAACGTTTTGGGAGGAGTACCAATGCCGAGATGGAGAACTGCTGATTTGTGCCGTAAGTATTGCTTCAAAGACTTTCTGTACGACTCAGTCCCCCCTATTACGTCGTTTTTTTTGTAATGCTTGCACCAAAAATATGAGATGTTTCCTATTCGTTGTCATTGGTCATTTTGTGTCAACTATAGTTCGTGCTCAATCAGTCAAATGATTATTTCAGCAATTGACTGTGGTGAGAAGTCTGAATATTCATATGAAGCTCCTGCGTGTCCCGCAACATGTGCTAATCCGTTTGCAGACGAAGAATGTACACTGGAGGTAAAGCAGCAGCATTCCGTTTTTTAAATGTGATTCCCACAAGTATCAAAGAATACAGCCTGTGTCAACCATGACTGTTAGGACAATACAAACATTTAATCATCTTATTTTACACAGTTTACTCATATTTCTCTTCAGCCCAATCTGCTGGAAGGATGTACCTGTCAAGTAGGGTTTTTCTTATCAGGACAAGAATGTGTCCCAGAAGAAGAATGTGGATGTAAAGTCGGTAACAAGTATTACAAGGTATGCTAATCTCAGCATCAATGTTTTACAAGTTATTGTTCGCTTACATTAATCGCACAGTTGAAATTGTCAAGTTTTTGGGGCGTTTCTTAAGGATTGTCTGGATCCCAAAGCGGTCGTTGATTTAACTGTGTTGTTATTATTACAGTATATAATTTACTGATTAATAATTATATATAATTATCATAGAGAGGACAATCCTGGATAGACAGAGGATGTTCTGTCCGTTCAACGTGTCGTGGCATGGACGAAGATGGCGAAAGTGAGTACTATCATACAGAAAACAGATTTTTTTACGTCAAAAAGGCAAGATGCTAGAAATAGTTAATCAGAAATACAAAGTAAAGCTAGTGGAAATATCAAACACAAGACAGTCCTCCTGCGTTATCGCAAGAGGTATACCGCCTGCCACGTATCAAGTACTTGTTCTTCTGTACTGTTCCAGGGGGGAGGGGTACCCCAGTCCCAGCTAGGGGATACCCCAGTCCCAGCCAGGGGGTACCCCAATCCCAGCCACCCCAGTCCTAGCTGGGGGTACCCAGTCCCAACCAGTGGGGTACCTGAGACTGGGGTAACCTCCCAGAAAAGATCTGGGACCAGAGACCAGGGAAAGAACCTGGAACTGGGGTATTCCCTGTGTTGACAGACAGACACTTGTGAAAACAGTACTTTCCCCATCCTTGAGGTGCAGGCGGTAATAACGATAACCGCCTTAAGACAAAAATAAACCAATCCAAATGAATCCATTATGCATGAAATTTATGATACTACGAGTTGTCTGGATTTAAAAAAATTTAACTTCTTGTCCAGATTACAGTTCATTCCTTTATATCTATCCAACAGTGGTGATCGACGAAGAGGAGATCTCCTGTGGTGACAAGGCTTCATGTAAAAGAGAGGAAGGAGTAAGAGGCTGTTACTGTGACAGGGGATACGATGGTGATCCCTATGAAGGGTGTGAAGGTATCTCAAAAAGCTACATAACTTTTACTTAAATGCAACCCATTCAGATAGTGTGCGTTATGTTGGTTGAGAGTACAGGCGATAAAGTCAATTCCAAACACAAACAAAGCTGTGGACGAGACTCTACCATACAGTCCTTAAAATATGAAACTAAAAAATAACACAGATTTTCCCGAAAGGCACTGTCAGCAGAGAACTAGGTTTACAATCTCTGAACATTGGCAGTTTTGACTTGAGCTCTTGATAGAAAAATCCTTGGTAGTAAACGCAGATGATTTAAAACTAAATGTAATGCATTTTTAATTCCAGAACCCAATGCATGCGATCCAAATCCCTGTAATCCTGCCAACTCCGAGTGCAAGGAAAAGAGAAATGGAGACTACGTATGCGAGTGTAAGGATGGATTCAAAGAAGTGGATGGCTCTTCCGAAAAGTTATGCGAAGGTAACGACCAAGAAAATTTAAAATGCCAAACGTTATTGACATTTTGTATTGAGATTGAAACCATAGAAAAATGTCTGAAGTGACTTTACCTTTTTATCACCTCCCAGGTATATTCTCTAATTTAGTTTTTTGCTTTTATGATATTTGTGATACCTTTGAAGGTCATGGAATCAATTGAAAACTTTTTGCAATACTTTTACTTTTATCTCTTCATTCCATAATCAATCCCTCATTCAAAAGGCACATTTTTGCTTGTTGATACCCAAGTTGAAAGAGCGAACAGTTGCGTCAATCGAATTTTACTGGCTGATTTTATTACTTCTGAAGCTTTGCTTCAGAGAGTATTGTTTTGATACCTGAGGCAGACAGACATTTCACCTCCATACCAAAACTTGCATGTGTGTGCAGTGTCTGTGTGAATGACTCCCTCTCAATCTGAATGACCCCCTTTCAATCTGAAAGACTTCCTCTCAATCTGAATGACCCCCTCTCAATCTGAATGACCCCCTCTCAATCTGAAAGACCTCCTCTCAATCTGAATGACCCCCTCTCAATCTGAATGACCCCCTCTAAATCTGAATGACCCCCTCTCAATCTGATTTTGCAAAGCTTCAGAAGATTTTGTGCCGTTTACGGTCAACTTGTTACATATTGTTACTTTTACATCTGCAGATATTGATGAATGTGCTGAGAACTTTTGCGATCATGGTTGCACAAACACGTACGGTGGATACACCTGTGTGTGTAACGAAGGATACGAAGAGAAAGTAAAAGATAATGGCAAAACCAAATGCAAAGGTAAATAAAACAAAGTAGAACAGTGTTCCAGACTTTTTACTGTTGTTTTAATGTGCAGAAAGAGGCACGAGTAATTGTTTAGTACACTGTCGAAAATTAACAGTATTCAGAATGCTTTTGAGATTATGCTTTTATTACCAATTCAAGTTATGTGATACAATTCTCTCGTCATTGCCGACCAAAATGTGCCAATTACATCTATTCTTACTGATTTCACACTGGCTTCGTGAAAGGATTTTGACGTCGGCCGATCACTGATTGGCTCCAAAGAAATGATATAGAAAACCTGTTACGATTTTTAGTAGCAATATTGCAAATTTTGCTAATTTGTAATCTTTGTAATTTAACGCAAACGCAAACTCAAGCACAAATGCAAACTGATATGATAACATTAAAAAAAATAGACGCTCCGTACAATGTGGATATATAATTTCTATTGTTTAAAACCGGAATGCCCAAATTCAATGACCGAACTTATTGTGAACTGAACACATCCAGTAAGTCTGTTTTTTGTCAGATATCAACGAATGCCAGGAAGACACAGACGATTGTCCAGCGAACTCGAAATGCAAAAACTCTGAAGGATCATATAGATGTATTTGCAAGAAGGGATTCGATTCTATGTACGTGAATGGCAAATTATCCTGTGGTCGTAAGTATACAAACCGTTTGAGATACGCAGTGTTTAACTTTCAATATTTAAATTCAAATATTTAGGTAAAAAGAAAATTGCGTAAAGTATTTTCCTCAATTTGGGACATTGTCAATGATGAAGGTAAACACATGGACTATCAATTCGAGATTTTTGTTTTGCAACCAAGTTGTTTTCGGTAAAGTTAAGCACTTGTAAAAGAGAGAATTCTTTTGCAAAATGCAACTTTAAATTTTTGTGGCATTCAATGACAACAAACATCGGATCTGCTTATTATTATACTATTTTCTTAAAATTTTTTTCAAATTCTTTAAAATAATTAATCAGGTGCCGCTAAATGCACAGCCAGAGGCGATCCTCATTACACAACATATGACGGCTTTGTATACGACTTCATGGGAAGCTGCACGTACACTTTGTCAAAACCTTGTGAGAAAGTGGTAAATCTGCCAGACTTCAATGTGCAGGTTTGCATTCTGTTTTTCTAATCTTCCTCAAAGTGATGAGCAATTCACGCCAAGCCAAGAAAGTGTGCAATTCATATCATAAATACAGAAATTGTTAGGCTAAGTCAGTCTGTCTGTCCGTTCTTCTTTCACACATTATGCTGATTGGCTGTTGAGTATGGCGTCATATCGTTCTATCAGGAAACATGAAATTCTTTACTGGCTGTCTGTGATTGATGGAGAAACTGAGTATGGGAGAAATGTTGCCACAAGAATAATTCACGCATTTGTAAACAAATTTTCTTTCTAGAAAGAGAAAGCAATTTTGAAACATTCATAAATTACAGGCCAAACACAGACTAAATGCAAAGGGCACTGTTTCGTGGACAAAATACGTAACCATTGATCTTTACGATCAGCGTATAATATTGGGACCAGGCTGGAAGGTTCAGATTTGTGTACTCAAAGAAGGAGATACTACACTGGCCGTAAGATTCGTCATATTTCTTGTACCTGCGCATTAATAGTTCTGTTTACATTCTTTAAAATGTAGACACTGCTGAACCTTAACAATATCCTGAAGTTATTTCCTTTTCAGAGTAATTGCTTGGAATACAACATGCCAGTTTCACAACTAGCTACCCTGCCCGGAGTTGAAATCACTCGTGAAGGAAGAATAGTGAGGATTTCTTTGGTTACATTGTATTTTGAGTTCAATGTTATTGTTATTACTTTTAAATTTGTCGCCAGACATAAAACTCAAGGAAGAGCTTGAAAACTATAATTTAGGAAAACTGATTCTCTTTTCTCATCTGAAATCATGTGAGTGAGCTGAATACCAAAAGTTTCCATACTATTGATCTAGATGGCACTGAGGACTGATTTTGGACTTCGTGTTACATTTGATGGTAACAACGCTGCCGAGATTTACGCTCCAGAAGAATACGCTGGAAAGTAAGTAAATGCGAATACAAATTTAGAACCACATGTTTTCACATTAAAAATCTTAGTTTAATTTATAAAAAGAGTTTAGTTCATATGATCTTGAAAATTTTCTTCATGATGTTCTTTTCACAGTAAGACTGCACGAAAAGCCTTCTAATCTAGCTATTGAAGAATAAATCACAGAAGTCATTTTCTTCTTGTTGTTACTATTGCCATTGGATCCCTTATATTTATTATCGTCATTCACCAAACAATTTGGTCTAAAGGCTGTGTGGTATTTGTGGCAATTACGATGGAAATAAGGGTAACGATGCTGTTAATGCGTTTGGAGAGCCGGTTGATTGTGGAAACAGTAGGAAATGCAAGAATCCTGTCATTGGTAACTCATGGAAGGTACCTGATTTCAGCAGCCCACAAAAGTAAGCATTACTGCGATACTGGAAAATAGAACTGTGGTCGAAAGATTAGGCATTTCTACACAGAAACATCTTGAACTTTGAGATTCTAAATACCATACTTTTCATGAAATTATTATATATTTTGAAGTAATTGAGATTGGAATTTTTTTGAATATTGTTCAATATCAAAGAAATGCAACAAATGTCTACAAGCTATTTAAATGCCTGTTGTACTTTTTTTTAGCTGTGACACATTTGAGATTCCCGAATGCGAGCCCGCAAAAGAACAAGAGTACACTGATAAATGTTCCCGAATGAAAGAAAGAGATGGACCATTCGCCAATTGTATCGACCTTATTGATACCGAGGTAAGCCGATGATTTTGTTTCAGGGTGCAGCAAAATTTATCGTGAACGATCATGACATCAAGTTTATTGCTCCATCGGCTCTGTTTTTGCCTGATTACTTAAGATTTCGTGGCCTCCCAAATCAGGATTGCAAAATGTACTTGACGGTAACAACGCGGTCGAGATACTACCCTTCAGAAGAATACGCTGGACTTCCAGTGACGGTTACTTAATTCTGATTTATCTTTGTGAGCAGGTTATTGACCAGGCCATTGAGGATTGCGTCTTTGATGCCTGCAGTGAATCTGAGGCAGCAGATGAAATGATTTGTAGCGCTTTTTCTGGGCTCGTACAACAATGTCAAGGAGGTGACGTCAGCGGTTGGAGGGAGGTAGAAAACTGTCGTAAGTGGAGAAATTATTGTTTAATTCACGGCGAATTTTCTCAGAGGTTATGTCTGCATATTTTGCTACTCAAAATGGACATGCCACCCGTTGTAATTAAACTGGGGGTTACCTACCTCATGCTTTACACCCATCTGTACATAGTTGTGTGACCATTTCAGCATACGAGTGCCCAGAGGGTATGGAGTTCACTTACGAGGCACCAGGATGTCCCAACTCCTGTGAGAATCAAAACGTTCAGCTCATCTGTGCAGTCGGTACGTTCACTTTTCAAAAGTAACCAGTACATGGTTATTGAGGTCCATATGTTTAAATTGAACTTCAATTCTGCAGCATTTAAAAACAATTGTTTCAATAAAAGTGCAGAAAATGTGTCGTCAAGTGTAACAAAATGAAACTTGAGTTCCATACTTTCTTAACATTGTTTTTCTTTAAATTGCAAAACATTCTAATACACAATGTTAGTCAAGATTTAGTAACTGAATAAGTCGAACAAAATTCATGTGAAACGAAGAACAAAACAATAAACGACCTACTTCAAAAAGTCCAAACGATGCTTGTTATATATTACTTATTGAATCTTTATGTCATGGCTAATTAGACTACTTGCTATTATACTTACACAGAGGACACCGAGGGTTGTACATGTCCAGAAGGCACATTCCTCCTGGGAGAGAACTGTGTCACACCGGATGAATGTGGCTGTGTTGTTCCCGAGACAAGACAAAGATTACCCGTGAGATTTTACTTTTTAAGTTGGAGCACATTAGTCCTTTATGTACCCAATTTTGGACTCCTAATTATGTCTGCGTGTTTTTTAACGGCAGGGTGAACCTACTCACTTCTGTGCTCAATGACCTGTGCGTGCGATGTTTCTTTCCTATTCCGATATTCTTTCAGATTAAGTGGGCTCTGCAGTAATAAGTAGACACAGTGGTCACATTCCCATTCTGACTCAGATATTCTTTTAGATATCTGTACCCATTTTCTTTCTAAGGACGGAAACCCTATCGGAAACATTATAGGATAGGAAACACAATCGGTTAGTGTGAACAGGCCATAGATTAACAACACATTTTCTTCATTTCTACAGATTGGTGAATCATATATTGATGATAATTGCGAGAAAGAATACGTATGTCAAGCCGACGGTTCATTCCAAGAGCAGGATGCACCAGCCTGTCACAAGTTTGCACGCTGTCAGATCAGGGATGGAAGCCGTGGTTGTCACTGCAAAAATGGTTACCATGGGGACGGAATAAACAAGTGTGATGGTAGGCACATTACCTATTAGCAGTAGCTTATTTTATGGCAAACATTCAGCATTTTTTTGACGATGTATACACAATATAGCTAATTGTCCCTTCTTGCTGTCTGCTTTCCACTTTGAATTTTCTGACTCCTTTACTAGATGATTCGTAGTCTAAGAGAAGAGACGTAGAATTAGCAATGAATCTTTGTCGTTCCACGCAGATATCGATGAATGCTCAGAGCCGGTGGACAGTCCAGATGTCCACAAGTGCTCGAAAAATGCCGACTGTACAAACGCGGATCCGAGTGATTTTGAACGGGGTTACACCTGCGAGTGCATACAAGGATTCTCAGGCGATGGTATCTCGTGTAATCCAGGTAAAAAGAACTACATCATACTATTAGGCAATAAAATAAGGTAAATTAAGGCACAATTTGGGTTTTTCCTAAATGGGTTCAAATTGATGCTGCAGTGGCCTGCCAGATTCGTTGACTTCAATTAAAGTATTTCTGTTCTATTCAGGAAAAAGTTCATTGTTATGAAAACATTTGAACTATTTCACCATCATTACTTTTGGCTATTTGAGGTGCAGAGTCTTACCTCATCAATCCCGGATTTGTCAATTTAAATTTAGATATACCATGTCAAGAGAACGCTGTGTACGTACGCAGGCCTGACAGATGCAATGAACCATGTCCACCCCTGCAACCAAGAGAATGTGCTCTGGTAGGCTCAGATGTTGGAGAGTAAGTATCGTTAATTACATTCTACACGGATAGCCTTCTTCCAACCTCAATCACCATTTTTGTAAAAAACTATTTGTAGGAAAAAAACTATGAAATCAAGAAAATCCTTGGGTCATAAAAAGGTTAACGCGAGGGGTTTTTTTCTTGGTTTTTGATAACATTTAGAAACAAAATTAGGGTTGGAAATCTTGACCATGACCATAAGGCTATGGTTTTTAATTAAGGTCTTACTAGTAAGTGCGCTAAACTAATAAAATACAAAGGTCACTTATATAGCGATGGAAAAATGTCCATACCCCCAGCGAAAAATCGAACGGAGAAGTTTATATGGGCCGCAAACTAAGTATTTTGTCTGGGAAAATTAAACAGCTCAGGATAGTTAGAATTCAGAAAAATAATTTAAAAAAAAAAGATATATGTGTGACTGGACATTTAGAATGATCTCTTTATATCACCAGGTGTCTGTGTAAAGAAGGTTTTTTCTACTGGAATGGACAATGTCTTTCTAGTGAAGAGTGCGGATGTCCTACTATGATCAACGGTGAATCGAGAAGATATGATGTATGTGCCAAGAGTATCTAGTGTTATTAAAATTTCTAAATCTAATCTAAAAAAAGAACAGAATTGTGGTCTAAGAAACGCTCCTTAAACACAAATGTCAACAAAAATATTACTTCCAAGTTCTACCTTGAGGTATCCAGTTCAAACATGGTCTGCAAATTTGTAAAATGGTGCAAAAACAAATTCCAGACGTACAATCGCCATGTGTTACTTACGTGTTGGACCTTAGCGTCATCCAGCCTCTGTGACCATCAGTTTCCTCCACACGTAAATCAACGTTTATTTCAGGTTGGGATGAGTTGGAAGAATGAATTGTGCTACATCTCAACCTGTGACGGACCTGCCTCCATATCAGTTAAGGAGGCTGGGTGCGCCGAACACGCCGCGTGCGCCATTAATGGGAGTAATCCCGAAGCGGAATACGAGTGTAAATGCGCCAACGGCTACGAAGGAAATCCCTACGGAGAGGCCTGCACCGGTGAGTCTGCCACAGCAACAGTGACTTCTTGTACCTTGTCACCGTAACTTTGGTATCAATGAATTAGATGCTGTTTTCACTTGATTCTGCGAATCACGGTTATGGTAAAAGCGAAATTTACTTGGGTAGACATTTTCAGAGAATTGCGATGTTCAAGCTTTATGAATTGGAAATAACTATAATTCCAACAATTTGAAGTGACATAGCCTTAATGTTCGAATTATCTTCACCATTTAACCAGTTGACAAATTTTCCTTTCACAACTTTTCTTAACCCTGTAATTTAATCACATCAATTTAGAATCAAGTGTAAAAAAGAGACCAATTTTCGTAAACCGCTTCATTGGGATGTAATTTTTTTTGCCATCAGATGTTGATGAATGCCAAAATGACGTCTGTCCACCCAAGAGCGAGTGTGAGAATGTTGAGCCGACTGATGATCCGCGAGGATTCAGGTGTTACTGCACCACAACTGGAAACCCTCCAGTGAACGGCGAATGCCAAGGTAAATTATTGCTGTTTTTCGTTTAGATTCAGTTTGGTCATCAATTGGGGGCTCCCGCAAGATTTGGGGATAATTGGCTGATTTTTTATCAGTCACATCATTTTAAGTACCAACATGCAAATGTCAACGTCGCGATGTCATTCATCTAATTAGATGGACAATGCATGGGACTAATGCTACTAGAAGCAATCAAGCATATCTCATGGCTGCATAATATGTACAAGGTGTCTTACTTACAAATACCCTGACACAAACAAATCAAAAATATCTGTGGGATTTGAACACCCAACAAACAGATAATTAATCCCATTTATTTACCATCAGACTGCATAGTCTAATTAAGTGAATTTTTACATTTTCCGGATTGCTATTTCATTGCACTCACACTTAGAACTGTTTCAAATGTCTAATATTATTACTCTACTCATTCTACACAGTGATACCAGATCCTATAGACGAAGAAACTGAATGTGAGGAAGGGAAGGCAGACTTATTTCCATATGGAGATGGTATTTGTATGGAACTTGTCGAAGACCCAAAGAAGACTGAAGTGGATGCAGCGAGGTGAGACAATATTTTGACATAAGATAATCTTGCAGAGTGAATTATTTGCATGAAGAATAGTAGAAATTGTTGCATTCAATCCCTATTTTAAAAGACAAAAAGATTATTGCTTTCTGCTTTCGGTCAGAATGTTCTGAATTTTCATAATAATATTATTTCTATGAATAATAAACAATAAAATAATATTATTTACATTACATTTAATGAGGAAAATATTTGTCAACTTGTTAATAGAACTCTTGTTGATAAATTTATAATTGAAATATGGAATATGGTTTTTACTTGGAAAAAGTGTAAAATAAGTTCAAATGGGACTGGGTTCAATAATTGTTATATTCATATGAGTGATTTCATGTATATTAATTTGCACTTTGCACTATATGTAAAAATCACTGTTTGAATTTGAATTTATGCCCTACTCCACAACCTTCTACATGGTAAATTCTTTCTAGTTTGACCAGCGAACCACCCAATATCATCAGTGACGTTCCTTCTCTTAATTTAATGTAGGTACTGTTTGGATAATGGTGGCAAACTTTTAACTATCAATGATCAGCAGATGAACAACTGGGTTCAGACTCTACTTACCAATTTCGGAATAGCAGAGATAGGTATAGGAGCCCGTAGATATCTTGATCTGCCATGGGAAGCCAGAGGAGGTAAATAACTTGGAAACGTTCTATCATTTTACTAAGGGATAAAGGTTATAAAATTGTACACAACTGAAGCAAGTTGATGAAGTGGAGAGAAATCGCAAACACTTATGAGTTTCCAATCTGGAATTATTAAAATAGATAAAGTAAAATGATAAAAATATTACACATGATTGAGCTTCATTGCAATTGTTTTGACTTTGTCCCTTGGGTTTACCGAGAATTTCCTTTTTCACATTTTTGAATGGAAAATTGAGATTCCTTTCATTCTTAATTTTCTTCCATTTTTTCATAACAGCTACTTTGACGAAACGGGCGTGTGAAAATCGTGATGTCATGAACATCGCTTGTCCGAAAGGTAGATCTAATTCTGAACGTTTTCTTCCTTCACAACTGAACATACTCGTGCTCATCTGTAATAGATCTACTACAAATTAAAGTGTGTGTGTGTGTGTGACCTTAACAACACGACGGACTTAAGGCTCATTCATTCTTTAGCGGTCACGACAATGGGATATACCGAAAAATCCAAATCTTGTGTTTGCTATTGTCGCGATATTCACGTTTCCTGTTTCCGTTACCGCCACAATTTAACCCATTCTGCGACGACGTGAGAAAAAGCTTGTTTCTTTTGTCATTGCCATTGCAGTATGAATGAGTCTTCAACAAGAAAGTCCTCCTGCGTAACCGTAGGAGGCGTACCACCCGCGTGGTAGCCTGTCCGGTGATGGGATACCCCTCGACAGGACCTATAAGGGGCACCTCCCCTCCCCCACCTTGCTACAGGCTTGAAATGTTAGGGGATACCCCTTGGCTACAGGCCTGTCCAGAGGGTACCCCCGCCCCGGTTACAGGCCTGACCAGGGAATTGACCCCCTCCCCTTTCCCTCAGCAAAAGGACAATAGGACCAATGTGTGTTGACAGTTTCTTCTTTCACTTGCTCCTAATTCTTTTACATCAGGACTT
>JBCAUG010727310.1:0-26732 GCA_038406175.1 Haplosyllis leylae
AACTTGGTATAGGTGTTGAGTTTTATTTGAAACGTGGTAACAAACTCGTGAAAAGAACCTCGTGTACTGAATCCGCTAAATTCAGTCCACAACATCACCCTGACATGTCAACTTATGATTGGTCCAAAATAACCATGGATCATGTGATGCAGTCTGATTAACCAACAGAGGGTATACATGTGAAAGGGGAATACTGATTGGTCAACAAGGAGGGAACAGTGTGCTTTAGGTGTAATGTATACAAGGAGGGGGGTCCAGTCAGCAGAACTGCACATTGCCATCACTGTATCTAGTTACAAAAATGTAGAATCATTCCCACTGCCCTCACATGTATTTATTAACTTGTTACAGACAATATGTTTGATCAAAAGATCAGAGGAAACTTTTCCTTTTGCTATCGAATTTATTTATCGGATGATGTTTTGCTTAACCTAATGATGACATACCCTGACTTTGTCTTGAATTTGTGGATATTTTGCCATAAAATACAGACACCAACCCAGCGTTGTGGACGTTGTTTCAGCTCCTGCACCAAAGAAATCTTTAACCAATTGATGAGATCTGAAAATTATGTGACTGTAGCAGATCATGCAGATATTTTCTTGATGAAATCGATAACAGTTGTTCCAAATTTGATCAACAAATCTTTTGCTGAAAGACATCGTTTTAGATTTTATTCTTACAGGTAATTTTGCGGAAGAACTCTGTGTAAAATTATGTGTAAAATGCTATCAAAATGGGCTAGACATTTTGGTTAATCTTTTGTCAGAAGACTGGCAAAAACAAGATACCTATCCTCTATTTTGCCGTGAGACTTTCGAACTTCTTGGAGATAGACGGATATGAAATTTGTTTGGTCTTCTCCATCTGTTAAACTCTCCTTAACTTGTTCAATTTTTGTTCTTGCATATTCATTGAGTTGATCTGCCACGAGTTTGAAATTCCTCAGTTGTTTTTTACCACTCGGGAGATATCTGTAGAACCAAATGTAGTCCAGCTGAAATGAAGATGTTGAAGTGTATTTGAAGCCACTACATTCAGTTTGACCTAATGTCTCGACGTTGAGTTTGGCAGCACAGAGCAGAATTGTGTCTGAAATGTACAAAGTGAGCCGCTCATGGACTTCAAAGCTGCTATAAGCGGACCTAATTTCTAAATTTGAACTAATTAATTTCGATTATCAAATCCATTGCAATACACAAGTTTTTGTGTATAATTTGCCTAAAAGCAGTTGAATCTGATTCATAGAAATTAATTTCAGTTGGAGATTGCAGACAATGTTTGAGTTGAATTCCCTGAGGAATCAGTTTGGTTAATTACTTTGACTCCAAACAGCCCACAACAGACCCAAACAAAACTGAACAAATGAAAACAATTTTAAATTAGTTCGTTGTATGAAGTAGCAATTGAGCTCAACCTTTCCACAAGTAGACATACACAAGACAATTTATTTCAGATTAAATTCACTTACAGGCAAAGTGTTTTGGAAAAGTTCGAAAACGTTTCCTATTGTCTTCTGTAATTGCTGAAAATTTTCATCCTGGTATTCATACCTTCCACCAAATAGAAGGGAACAAATAATATTGGCCACTGCACTGTTCAATAATTTTGTTGGGTTGAAAGACATTCCCCGATATTCCTGGAATTATGTTTAAATTGTGGTTTATTACTTTCTCAATAATATAATGTAACTAAATCAGAGTCCATGTACTTTTTCTGAAACTACCTTGAACGCTTCCACTAAATGTTCAGCCTCTTCGATCATTTTGTTTTCAATACTTCTCTTTCCATACCCCAAACTTCGAAGAACCACCATTGAAATGTTCCTCTGTAATTTTAGCTGATCGTCATAATCACTGAACACCACACCTTAAAACAGAATATGGCGAAATATTTCCTATTTTACAAGCAACAATCTGCAAGAAACTATTGAAAGTTAATTGGTTCAACTGAGACGGCTTAAACATCTTCCCAACCGAACTCCCACCTCAGTAGTAAAGTGTTACCGTGTTACCAAAGATCGTTAAATCAAATTCCATCGAAGGTAGATCTGTCTAACTTTATTCCATCGGAAATCTTTTGATATTACAGACTAACCAAGCTACCTGCTTCAGGGAAGAAAGGATTAAAAATTTTCTGGCTGGTTGCCCTGTTAACACCAAAAGGTCTGCCAGCTACATCTGTGTTGGTAATGAAGGCTTCTTTAGCAATTTGTGGATCTGTTATAATCACCATACAACTGTCAATGATAGAGTTGGGCATTGTGTTTTGAATGGAGACAAAGCTGTGTTCCACAGATCTAATCGAATAATCATCTTATTAAACCATGTTACCTTCCACTCGGCATTTGCAATGTAAATATGGGGCCATACTTCTCAGATAATTTTGCAATTGTAATGGGTAATTCAGAAACTGCTCCTGTCAAAACATACATAGTTCCAACGATAGGGAAGGAAAGAGGTCCAGGGGGAAGTCTGAAAAGGCAAGTGGAAATACATGAGGAAAATGAGGAAACACAGATTTTCACTTTAGTTTTTTCGTATTACACAAAGTTGGCATTTCTGTACCAATGAAAATAAAATGGATCTAGTTACCAGCTGATACAATTTTAATACAAATCGAAACTAATCATGGTGCATTAAAATAAAATAGATGTGACTGATAAATGTATGTTAGATCTATTTATTTTCAAATTTATGCAATACAAAAATGCCAACATTGCCAACTTTGTGCAATACGGGAAAACTCGATTATATGCGCAACTGTGACTGCGATTCCGACTCTCATTTAAATTGGTTTGTGTGAGTCTTTTGTGTTCAAACTTTTTCCCACTGCACAGAACCTAAGAAATTGCTTATTTGTTTTGGTTAGAAGTGATCTATTTAATACAAAGGTTTTGTTTTGGGCAAAAGTACAACTTACCCTTTCCTGCGGTTTAACATCCACAAATAATGCCATGTCAACAAGATCAGGAAACTTGCAACCAAAATGGTTGAGGAAAAAGGAAAAAGACATTCCAATGACCACATTTTTATTAATTTGCAAATTATTTTCTTCCGCAACAAGAAGGAGAAGAAATCAATGGGTTTTGATAATCAAAAAAACGGATCAAAATTTAGATCATTGTTCTGTGATAAAATCCTGGACTATTGTTCAGATGCAGTTTAGGCACACTCAATTCGAACACGGTTGAATCGAACTTCCACTTAATTCAAATTTTTGGCCAAATCTTTGCTGCAATCTTATCATTTTATGTTTAAAATGCATGGTTAATTCAAACACAGTTAATTCAAAGTTCATTCAAAGTTCATTCAAATTATATTGTAATTCAAAGTTTTAATTCAAAATATTTTGTAATTCAAAGTTTTAATTCAAAGTATATTGTAATTCAAACATTTTATTCAAAGTGTTTTCTTATCCAAACTTTAAAACTAAATTTTCATGTAATTCAAAGACTTTATATTGGTCAGAGTCTGAGTTTATTTCAAAGTAATTTCCATTTCAAAACTTTAAGGCCTGTTCAGACCGAGCATCAGTGGCAGTTTTTGTGTCATGCACACCAAGTGGCAGCAGCATCACTAGCGATGATGCTGGAAAATGGGTCCCAGACTGATTCCAAGCACCATCGCTAGCGATGCCGCTGCTGCTGCTGCTTGGTCTGAATGGACCCTTAAACCAAAGTTCTAATTCAAAGTTTTAATCCAAAGTAATTCCTAATTCAAAGTTATATACTAACTTTGAATTAGAGATCATAGTTTAATTCAAATTTCCACTTAATTCGAAGGAAAACCTTGCCAACGAATCATTTCGAATTAACCGATATCTTTGATAATTCCGCGCGGTTATCAAACAGAAGTTAAATCAGTGTGTTGCATTTTCTTTCCGAAATCAGGATAAATCTACTTCCTTTTTGCAGAACGAAGCCGAAACTAGATGTTTTTTTCCCTTTTTTAAAAAAAAGGTGAACATATGTCCTTTTGTTGAGCCATACATACCCCCGTTTTTATCGATCCTAAAGAAAACCAACATCATCAACGCGACAAATAGAGAATGCCCCCAGGATGGTCCTAGGTCTATAGTTTGGAGCATGCTGCATTTCCTGTCCGTCATGAGACGAAATAGAAAAATAAATGTATGGTATACATATATTTCTTATACCAAAATCGATTTGGAGTATTCTTCATTCCCAGCGATTCTTGGAATAAATAAACGTCACCAATAATTCTGATTGCATTCACAACCAACACAGACAGAAAAGGAAACAAGTACCGTACATAAATTGCATTGGTTGGTTTTCATTTGCCAAAGATATAAAGCGGAACATCTTCATTGCACGATTGGAAAAATGTTCAAACATTACAGTCAATAAGAAGTACTACTGCAAAGGAATGGCGGATATTTGGTATTGCGGTGGTCGGTAGGTGACAAACCACTTTCCTTTCTGTGGAGGCAATACTTCTCCTTCCGGGACTTTGAATTCAAGACTTACAATTAGATGAGTGAAAAATAAAAACAGCTCCTGTTTTGCGAGCTGTTCTCCCAAGCAACTCCTTCTGCCTGAAAATAGATCTTGCATGGAATTCAAAATGAAAACATTATTGTATTGCATATTATTTGGTTTCCTGTGATAAAGACTCTATAAAGTTATGAGGATTAAGTCCCCCCCCCCACCCCCCTCCCCCCGACCGACGAAATTGTGTTACACATCAGTAATGATGTCACATTATGTTACAAAATGACGTTTGGAATGGCATTATGATGTGAACCATGAACAATTAATCTATTGGTTTTTTTTCAAAATCATGATACATTGATCCACCTTTAGATGAATAAGCTGACTCTGCGAACCAAAAAATAATTCAATTTTTTTCATCAGACCAGGACAAAGAGATGATAGGTTTTAATGAGTCTTTTAAGAGACTCCCCTTGGATATGATCAAAAGACTTACCGATCCCAAAAGGTATCAAATTGTCAAATTTCACAAATTGGCCTTCTTTGTCTAAATGCCGCTTCGGATTGAAAAGATGCGGCTCTGGAAAAATATGCTCGTCCCAGGTATTTGGCAAGGTGATAGCCATGACCTACAATAATGGTCCATTTCATTTAGAGGTATCTCCTTGTGTTCTTAGACGCTCTACTAACCATTCCAGTTACGCATACCACGTAGTAGAGATATTTATACCTCATTTTCTTTTGGTATTCTATATCCGCCAATCTCTGTGTCAACAATCGCCCAATGTGGTAATGAAGTGGGAGCTGTTGGCGCCACTCTCAACACTTCGGTTATGGTGGCCTCGACATAAGGTAGCTTCTCTCTGTCATTTAGGGTGGGTTTAACATCACTACCAACGACCCTAAAAAATTCCTCCTGTGATGAAAGTGGATGGTGGGAGGACTCATGTGTGTGTGTGCGTGCTATTTGGATACTTGATTTCCGACTAATGCTTCTAATTTTTTAGTAGAACAACTGGTTCAAGTGCTCACCCTTATTTTCTTTTGCACGTCTGGATATTTTATCATAAAGTAAAGAGCCCATCCTAGAGTTGTGGCAGTTGTTTCGGAGCCAGCACCAAAGAAGTCTTTCACTAATTGATGTGATCTACAGATATGTCAGAGCATTAACCTCGGACATTCGGCATGGACTTCGACGGGGCTTATCTCCATTGATGAAATAAGAATTAAGTCAAAAACTTACTCTTTACTTAATAATTCATAGCAAACACTTCGAAAAAGATTCCGGTTGGTTACCAATTGGTGTCATTTTGAAAATTAAGAGAGTCGTAAATCAAGGAAATTTTGGTTTAGTGGTAGGAATGTAACTATTTAAAATTTGGGATGTACCTGTCTTGCAATTTACCCTTGGATTTTTCAACTTCTTTGAGATAAACAGATATGAAGTCAGAACTTTCCTTTGTTTGTGCAATTTTTTTCTGAGCAAATTTGTTGAGAATTGCAGACATCTTTTTGAATTCTTCAATTCTCTTTCTTTCACCGGGAAGATATTAAACGAACCAGAATGCATCTATCTGAAATAAAAATATTATCATTTTGCAGGTGAAATCGATCCATCAAAAATGATACACAGAATCTAGAATCTTGATTCGATCATAGGAAAATTACATACAACATTAGAAGTTCCCAAAAATTCAAAAATTTGTCGGTAGAATGTTGTAATTCAACAAGTTATTTGTCACCATATTGATATCTATTTCCAAAGAGAAGTGAACAGATGATATTAGCTACGGAATTGTCTAGAAGCTGCTTTGGAGAAAAGGGTTGTCCTACCATTTCCTGTCAATAGATTTTTCAAATTCAGAAATTAATTGCGACTTTGTTTCAACTTTATATAATAATTTTCGTAATGTTATTTGCATGCAGGTGCAATAAACTTCACACTAACTACTTGACAGATACTGTGAAAATAAGTGATTCAAAATTATTGATCTTTTTAAGAATAAGGAAAATGATAAGAATACTTTTTAACTTACTTTAATTGCAGAAACCAAATGCTCAGCTTCTTCAATTATTTTATTTTCAATGCTTTTCTTTCCATATCCAAGACTTCTAAGTGCAACCATGGACGTATTTCGTTGTAATTTGAGTTGTTCGTCGTAATCACTGAAGGCTATTCCTGAAACGTTTCAAATAGTTACGAAAAAATGTTTCTTTGGAATAATATGTTCAATACTGCTGTTTTAATTTTTTTTATTTGGGAAACAAAGTAACTGCATTTACCAGCAATTGGATAATGTGGATTAAATAGCCTCTGACTGTATAATCCTCTTGAAAAAGATCGCCCCGCTACGTCCATTTTTCGCACAAACGCTTCTTTGATGAGGTTAATGTCAGATACAAATACTGTGCACCTAAATGAAAAAAAAATTTTTATTTATTGACAGTCAATGCGGAAAAATAATAATCTGCCTTTGTAATTAACGCAAAATGATTACTCATCCATCACAATTTTTGACTTTGTTACAAGGACACAAGGCAAAGGTTTCCAAATTGCTTACCGCCCTGTGGGTTCTTGAAATGTACACATTCCTCCGTATTTTTTGTGATGTCGGCTATTACAAAGACCATATCTGAGAGATCCTTTGGTATATTGTACATGGTCCCAACAAAAGGCAATGGAATTGGTCCTGGTGGTAAACTGCAAGGTAACGTGACTGAATTTTTACCGCAGTACGAGGGAAGGTAATGTTTTTACTCGCATGTGTGATTCTATTCACAGGGGGAGGGGTCCACAAGACGACCCGTCCCTGGGCAGGGTGACCCTACCCCTCCCCTGACAGGACAACCCTACCACTTTCCCCATCCCCTACCCCTAGATAAAGACCAGGGAAAAAGGACTAGTGAACTGCTCATTATTGGGAGTTTTTCAAATTCTTTTTCATCTAATTAGATGAATTGGACAGAAATAAAAATCTGACTATTGACAAAATTAATTGTTAAACCCAGGGTCTCCTGCTCAGTGTCGAACTAGCTTTACTGTTACACAGGTACACCCCACAGACACTTGAGATCGTTGGAAGCTCATACAATAGAGCATTCATCTGATTTATCATTTCAACTGAAAATCTTTTCATTATAGACATAATTTCTCCGAGGTAAAAAGCATAAAATATTTCACAAATTTGAAGTTTAATATAGAAAAACAAACCCTCTTCGTTTGGTCCACATCTGTAGATAACGCCAAGTGATCAAAACTAATAGAGCTGTTACCAACAAACTGAACCCTGAAGCAAATATCGTTTCCAATATCCACTCCATTTCAAGCCTGTCACGGAAAGAAATAACTTTCGACTGTTTATGATGCAAGAGAGACGATTACTGTGCACGATCTAAAAACTGTCTTTTATCTATCCGTGACAGATAATTTTTGACCCAAAACTTCTCAAAGATGTCATTAGGAAATGTTATTTTTTCATTTTTTATATGTTAGACAGTTGGTTTCGTTTCCCAACTGGCTTGACAGCACAAAGTATAATTGAAAAAAAATCTTTACATTCCTATTTTCCATTGATTTTGTTGGAACAATTTGCACCTAAATTTCAAAATGTGGCACTAGTCATGTTTGGAGTTTTGACATTCTGTGGTTCAGCGAAATGTACGAATTTCGTGACGCCTGGACAACAGAAAAATTAAGTCTGTCACGATTTGGTGAAATCTGATTTGCTGAATATTTCATTAACTCTTTTATTTCTGCTCTATGTTCTATTCGATCCGAAAATAAATATCTTGCACACATTTGGAAAAATAACCAAAACATTATTTGATTGAAATTTTATATTTGGTAAGTAGGAGGTATTTTAAAAAATACCAACTGATGCACCATAACTGAAGAATATCCAACTCTGACTGGATGAAAAATTGTTTTGTAATAGTTGTGTTTTAGTCGTTCTTTGGACACCAAATTCTGACTAATCTAAAATAAATTGCTCATAGACAACCATTACAAAGCCATTTACAAACCAATCAGAATAGGATATTCTTCCGATGGAGTGTGATAGCCAATGGATTAGTATTTCTGGGTCCCACCGTCAAAATAGCAATGATCTCTGAACCGATTTTCTTTGATCATTTCTCCTGGGGCTCTCCATGGAAGAAATTTATTTCAAAATTACACATAAAATCCTGAGCCAATTTCAGGAGAGTTTTCCAAAAACTTTTATATTTGAAATTCAATGGGTAGAAATTTAAGTTGAAAAAACTTCATTTTGGTGACAAAATGTGTTTTGATCGATAAATCTGCAACAATGACTATGCGTTGCTACGTTATGCATCACATTGTGACGTGCACAAATCTATGACATAGTGCATGACATAGTGATTATGTCAGTAAGTTTTTTTTTTCCACCCACCCTTGTTTTAGCTTTCTCCTTTTGCAAATTTGGAAAGCTTGTTTGCATGAGGGCATCGGGTTGCGTAAAATCTGCAGCTAATGTTAACTTTAGCTGTGAATGTATGACTCAAAAAGAGCTCCTTGACAGTCAGGACCAATAGTAATTGGAAATTGAAATTTGAAATTCCGCTATATTGTCAATTTTATTGATGTATTGGAAAAATAAACCATATTCAATTCATTTAGGTTGTTGCTTTTAGTGATCAAGTCAACAACTGGCAGATTACTTTGATCTAGGTTGTTGCTTTTAGTGATCAAGTCAACAACTGGTAGATTACTTTGATTTTTAACCCGACGGTTTTTAACTCTGACAAATAAAGCTGTACTAAGTGTTGAATACTAGATAAATAAGGAAAGTCACACTTATGTAAGATTTTATTTAGCTTGAATTGTACACAACAGAAACAGATCGAGACAAAGGCACACACGGCTTCGAGACTCACATTTTAAAGTGGCACAATTAACGTACTCAATGAAACATGTGATGGGGCACTGAAATTTCACTACACCAGATAAATTCAAATAAAAATATCGAAAGCTTTAGTCACTATTGGGTAAAATTCACCCTTTCTAAACTTGTTTATCAATGCATTTTAGCTGTCAGGATATCGGTTGTTACCGACCATGTACGTAGTACGATTCAAGATAAAGTTTTCAGGCGTGTTTGTCTGTCCTAAGGGGGGCAAGCGCACCCTGCCAATACCACCCACACATCTGCCCTACTTCACCTGGTCTGGGGGTGGGTGGTTTCCCGAGCCACATGCATGCCTCCCTCCAACCTCACCTAGGGGAGATGGGGGCAAGCAGGTACCCTGTCTAAACCCCCTATTCCCGAAGGATCATGCAGGAAGGATCCGTCAGAAATGAGGGAGAGGCAGGTATATAAATATCACCTGAAGTCTGAAGTGTTTACTTTTTATGGTTTGGAGATGGAAGATAATCTCCAGTATTATCTCAAATCTGAACTGTATTGAAGAAGTTGAAGGGTAAAAAAGAGTTTTCGTGATATTTTAAAAAGTCTACTTTTTAACCCCTACCAGAAGAGTAAAAAGTTTAGATTTAAAATGATATTTTTATCCCGTCTCATAAAAGGTTTTCACTCCCAGGTAAGCGTGTTTCCTTTACGGTAGCTTTTGTAATTTGCTACCGAGTTATTGAATGGCCTTAGCCGTCAGTGTGTACGCGGGGGGACGGTATGTCATGAACCATTTTCCACGTTGAGGAGGCAAGGTTTCCCCTTCCGGCACTTTGAACTCAAAATTCAGTATTAGATGTGTGAAGAACAGAAACAATTCCTGTCTAGCTAATTGTTCTCCCAGACAGCTTCTTCGTCCTGAAATTACAAAACCGTGATCTTTACCTCACAGGATACTCGTTTCAAATCTTAAGCCTTTAATTTTTTTGTCATTTCTGCTTACCAACTCCAAAAGGGGTGAGATTTTCGTTTTTCACAAATTGCCCATTGCAGTCTAAATGTCTTTCAGGCTTGAACACGTGAGATTCTGGGAAAAGTTTATCATTCCAGATTGTTGGCAGAGTCATTCCAAATATCTGGAAATAACACACAATGAGAGGAGAAAACATCAAAACGATCAGGGTATTTTCTCTCCAATCAAGAGCTTCCAACACAGTTATCAATCCATTTAGGTTTAATCTTCAACATACTCTCGTTCCCCTTGGCAGTTTGTATCCACCAAGTTCTGTGTCTCTGATTGTTTTATGAGGTAATGAAGTTGGAGCAGTTGGAGTGACTCTCATTACTTCAGTGAGGGCAGCTTCTGTGTAAGGTAACTTCTCTCTGTCTTTCAAAGTTGGCTTCACACCTTCACCCATTGCGTTTTTTATTTCATTCTGAGAAAAATTTCCTTGGCCAATTAAATGATATAATTAATAAAAATACTAAATGATTTCCAAATTGATTTTACTTAATTTCCTAACAATATGATAAGAACAAATTTACAGTTCTACTGTCGTGTTTGTACCAATACACAGCTACATTTGAGTTCAGATGAGTTGTGAATTTGTGAAGTTCATTATTTTCACTAATTAGGCAACAAAATAGTTCTTGTGCCCACTACCCTCACCAGTTATGATACAGGGGCACCTGTAAGGCCAAATATTCAACACCTCTGTTGAAGGATAGAACCGTGCTCACGACTCGAATAAGCCTGAAAAGGGTTCAATTGCCCTAGGCGGACCTGAAAAACATCTCAATAGGATATTATGAGAAACATGAAATGCGTCACTTACTCGAATCTTTATCTGAATATCTGGATGCTTTATCATACGATATAAAGCCCATCCCAGTGTCGTTGACGTGGTGTCAGCCCCAGCACCAAAAAAATCCTTCATCAGTTGGTGAGATCTACATGTAGATGCAAAATGTTTCATGTTTCTTAACCTAAAAACAGCTCATTAAACCAAACCACGGCTCGATCTGTGTGATTTTGAAAAGCATTGCAACCAAATTTGATGCAGCAATTCACAACATTATGCTTAATCCAGAATGTATAGACTAGCTTACATTCATTAAAGATAGCAATACAACGGCCACTCAATTCAGTCAGAGGTTGGTATGTAATATTGGATGGCATAAAACCTGGCACTAAATCATCAAAGTCATTGGACTTGGGAACAAAAGTTGGAAAAGTCACCTACCGCTCCCACCAAATATGGGACTTTTGGTTTATACCAGTTTTGGACTCAGGAACAGGAGTTGAAAATCTCACCTACCCTCCACCGCTCTCCCCCCCCCCCCCACCCAAATATAGCACTTTGAGATTTCACCTATTTTGAACTCAGGAACAAAAGTTGGAAAACCCACCTATTCGCCTCCCCGCCCCTCCATAGCATATCTACAGCATTTGGGGATTTTGGTTTTGGGAAAGGTAATGCGCAAGGACCTGTTTGAACTCTCGTTCGAGATTGTCTCGTTATTCCTGCTTCTGTATTAAACTACCAATTGATAATGTTGCACAATAGGACATGCGCAAATTGTAACGAAAACCTGAGTCGAACTCAGTTTTCATCCACGAAACTAAATTCTTCAATTTTATTTCATAACAAAACTTTGTGACTATGGAACCACCCATAATATTCTATCGCCTATTAAAATGTCTCTTGACTGAATAACAAAACTACTCACCTGTCTTGTAGCTTTCCTCCAGATTTTTCTACTTCTTTTAGATACACCGATATAAAATCCGAAGTTTCCTCCCCCTTTTTCATGATTACTCTCCTTTCTTCAATTTTTTTCCACATGAAGTTATCAGCAAAGTTGATGTGCTTTTTGAATTCTTGTATTTTCCTTCTTTGACTTGGCAAGTATTTTGCAAACCATATATCATCTATCTGTTTTGAGGGGAAAACATTACACAATTCAATTTTACAATACAAAAATATATTCCAAGTAAATACGGATATTAATAGGCTTAGACCTTTCTTCTCTCATGGGCCTAAACGACAGGAGAAAAAACAGCGTTAAGAAAAACGACGCTTTTCGCCAAAAAGTAACACTTACCAACGCTGATGTTCCGATGAATTCAAATGCTTTGTCAACGCCCCCGCGTAATTCAATAAACTCCTTGTCGCCGTATTCGTATCTTTGGTCAAAAAGAAGGGCGCATATGATGTTAGCTACTGCGTTATCCAACAGCTCCTTGGCTGTAAATGGTTTACCATTTTTCTCCTGCGATTAATGATTTAAAACGAAGTCAAAAACACGTTTTCCTGATATTTCCCTTATTAAACCTTAAATAGGCTCCCGGCTATGTGCGAAAACCTGTTTTATTATGGCAATTCAGATCATGTTACTTGTGATAATTCCTTGCCTTAAATGCTTCCACCAAATGTCCGGCTTCCTCAATAATTTTATTTTCAATACTTTTCTTTCCATAACCCAGGCTTCTCAAAGCAACCATGGAGATATTTCTTTGCAACTTAAGTTGTTCGTCATAATCACTGAAAACGATGCCTGTTAAGAGGAAAATTGAATAAATTATATGCACAAATTATCTCATTCATACCACTAATTTGTCTAAACTTGACAAATAACACCATATTTAAAAAAAACTCTGATACATATGCAACGTATTTAATTTTTTCTTACCTGCAACTGGATAGTAAGGGTTGAGGAGTTTCTGACTGTACAGACCATCTGAAAACGGTCTACCTGCTCCATCTGTATTTTTCACAAATGCCTCTTTGAAATCGTTGATGTCAGTAATTATTACACTGTTGCTGCAAATATATATATAGAACTGAAATGGTGTGGCCTTGTCAACCTTGTCGGTTCCTTAGGTAAATCAATTTTAAAATATAATTAGCTTACTTTCCACGAGGACTTTGAAGAGTGCACATGCCTCCATACTTGACAGCAAGATCAGACAGGACGAAAGGTAAGTTTGACAAATCAGTAGGAAAAACGTACATGGTTCCTATTAAGGGTAATGGTATTGGTCCAGGAGGCAAACTGCAGAAATGAAAAATCATAATAATTCATCTGAGCATGATTAAGTCACTCAATCTGCTCTGTCACATTTTCACTACTTTCTCTAGTTAAAAATGAGCGAATATTTCATACGGTAAAGGTATCGTAAGTTTTTTTCACATATTAAATGTACCGTATGAGACTAATGAAACATCCTGTACCTTTCTCATATGAAGTAACACAATCATAAAGGAAAAGTATATTTTAATTTACCCTCTCCCCTTTGCTAACATCCGTAAGTAATGCCATGACAACAAAACAATAGACATTGCAAGTAAGAGTCCGATCGGTGAAGAAAGGATATTTCCAAAATGCTCGAGCAAATTTCCGATCATGATGAACAAAATTAATGGTACTTTCTATCTTTTTATGGCCGAACCATGTCAGACGAATTTTAGATCACAAAGTCACTTGATCCATTTTATGTTCAATTTTTGGCGTATTTTGTTTGCATCAGCATGCTGATGCATTCTGAACATAAGAAAGGAAGACGGTAATTTTACACTCCTTTTTTATGCGTAACTTTTTGGCACCTGAACATTAGTCAGACTGCACCCTGAACGAATATCACGGGAATCTGACATTGGCGATGGTTTTACAAGTTTTTGATCGAAGTTTTACTATGGGCATTCATCAGGTTAGTTTTTGAAATCTTGAAGTGCTGAGGAGAACGTGAACTATTTTGCAAACATTTTGATGGTACACAATTAGTTATATTGGTAAGCAATGGTGGATTCAAGTTTTAGGGGAAATTTTGGTCAAGCAATAGGTTGGCGCCCCATCTTTTGGGTTTGGCGCCTCTCTCCATCTGGAAAATCTTAGATCTGCCATTATTCAAGATATCCGAATTTTGTGGTGGTTTGCTGTTAATAATCAGCAAATGGCTCACTTGTTTGACGGAATGTTATGTTTTTTTAGATTTAAAGTGCCAAGAAGTTAATTAGTCTTTTAGTCTTGCGTCAGTGGGCGTGACCACTCACAAAAATTAGCAATGAAGATGTAGCACAGAAAAAAGAAAATGTATTGAAAAAATTAATAATTTTTAAGCTCTTCTCACTCATGCGACTCTTCTCGGCAGCTGCATGAAGCTTTTCTGGCAACAATTCCAAATTGTAATTTAGATCTATCTGGTTATAATCTCCGAATCTTATTTGAAGATGGCCACTGGCTGGGCTTTTTTACGTAATTACTGCGTTGAGAATCGCTTTAAGTTAAATCTCTGAATGTAAACAACCTCATGGAGATATTAATGAATATAATTGTGGTATTATAGATTCTGTTAAAATTGGAAGACTGGCAGAACTGGGTGTCCAATTTAACCCAACAGAAAGCCAAGAAGTTTAATGAAAAAAATTATTCTAAACCAGCCAACCAAGAATGTTATATCTTGAAATGCCTCAATTTGATCAAACTGTTGCTAGATATTTAAGTTTTTCCTCAATGCTTCAAAATATATGAAAAAAATTTGATCAATCCTCACTGTGCTTGAATGACGTTGGTAATATAGCTTTCAGGAAAGTTACACTTATGGCAATTATATATCACTGTGATGGAGTTTATATTTGTGAAGTACTGTTAGGTCCTTTTAAATCTCATTCAAAATCTGTTCGGCTTTACACGACTTCTTTCCAAACGGTCATAAATGCTGCAGTTCTAAAAGTATCAATAGTTGTACCAAAAGCCACATGGTTCTCGTGATACAGGAGAGATCAATGTGCAATATATATGCACAACAAGAAACTAACTATAAAAAGTTATTTGGTAGCAAGAAATTCATTACTTTTAAATGATATCATCAATTACAAAATTGTAATTCAGTCGGGTTTTTCACGATAGACGCTTCTGTCAGATTATCTGACAGATCTTCACACAGGGAAGAGCAAAAAAATCATCAAAAATTGCCCCCAGTGGAGTTGGAACCCAGGACCTCTGGATCATCACTCTAATGGTCTGCCAACTGTGCTAAATCACTATTTGGTTGTCTGTGTGAATCTTTAAAGCCTTTATAAAGTCATGCTTTATTGATTCTAGAAGTGAACAAAGTCCAACATGTGAAGTGGTGCATGAAACAAACAAAGCTCACTTCAGAAATCTCCTTCCTAACAGATTCCTCCCTAGCTCAGTTGGTAAGGCATTGGAGTGATGATCCAGAGGTCCTGGGTTCCAACCCTACTGGGGGCAATTTTTGATGAGTTTTTTTTTTTGCTCTTCCCTCTGTAGAGATCTGTCAGATAATCTGACAGAAACGTGTATCGTGAAAAACTGAAGTGTCAAGAATCAAAATTTCCTCGATCAATCTGCCATCACTGTTCTGTCTCTCACTTACAGGTACACATGTTTGGATCTAGCAACCTCTAGCTTATCAGTGCAATATTTTAACAGTCAGAAATTCATGTAGGTGGCAGTTATAGGATCCCTAAAAGTGCTTTTGGCAATTCAAAATTCCACATGTAGTTCTTAAATTTTTCTGAAGATGGAGTCTTTAGAAATGTATAAAGAGTCATTGATCTCCAAGGAAATTGTATAATTTGATTCCGGCGACCAAGAGGCAGGTCCCACAGAATCAGGATACAACAGCCAATCACAATTTTATTCGGCTTAATTGTTCCCCTTGTTTCACATGGAATTTTCAAAACCCTTGATCACAGTACTTCTCAGGGAGAATTAAACTCCATTGAACTACAAATATGAAATCTACTATTTTGAATTACTTGTTCACAACAACAAGAATGCAGGAATTGATGGGGGACATTCACCAATGCCACAACTGGAATTAATTGAGCCAACTAATTATTAACAACATAAGAGATTTAGACTAGGTTATGACCAATGCCAAGATCCAGTCCATTCAGAGAGCCAATCAGGATACAGAACAAGATGCATTATCATGGCAGTGCCATGTAAGTCTCAAAATGTTAAGTATTGTTTCAATGGCTAGAGTGCTGCACACGTAGCCAAGCAGTTGCCAGATCTAATTCCACCAGAAGTACTTTTTGTTGTCAAGTCAAGAGGTTTTCAGATCTAATCCCATCACAGGTACATTTTGTTGCTAGAAATGTTGTCCAATTTGTCTCATTTGAGAAAAAGTCAAGTGTTTAGGTAGCCCTAATGAATGAAAGCAACACTACTGTCACATCACAAAAGTATAAATTTAAGGTTGGGATTAAATCGAGTTGATTCCACAACATGGCTAAAGTTGATAAATAAGAAGTATCTGCTGCCTTTCTGGAGTGATATCTTTATTTTTTAGATTCTTGGGCAGGTCCATGTTTAGTCACATTTTGGCTTACCTGAATAAAAGTAAGAAAATAATAATGCAGCTTGAATAGTATCATTATTCAGCTCTTTTGATAATATTCTTATGATATAACATTTGATGACTCTTTTAAAATAGCAACTGGAACTTTAAAGCCGATTTTCTCAATTGAAAATAAGATGCGATTATGAAACATTGACTCAAACGCATTTCAAACACAAATGGCAATTTTTTACACACTAAATTTCACCGAGAAATGTTTATTTTGACGTTAATTTTGTACTTTACAAATTAGCATGCTGCTGGTTTCAACAATAAATGCTATTGTGGCGTTGCTGACTTCCATTTACCATTACAGTGTTTAGTTCCAAATTTAACAACTTCTTGCCACAAGTTTTAAGTAAATTTGACTTTTGTAAATCTGCCAGCAGCAAAAAGAATAAACTAAGACAAGTTTAATTTCAGCCTGCAATTTTTTGGTTGTTAGTCCAGTGTTCTATTACTCAACCATTCAGACAAGCAGTAGCTGAGGATGTTCAAACTGGCTCAAGTTAAGGTGCCAATTGAATATTTGATTTAAGTAGAATAAAGACTGCAAGAAATGGAAAATGTATGGTAAGCCCGGTAAAACGTTTTCAATTGCCCCCCATCAGTACGCCCCGGGGGGTGTACAAAATCAAAAATTGCTGTTTTCGATCACCCCCGGGGCATACTGGGTTTGATTTCAATTGCCCCACCTTGTGATGGTTAACCGGATTGCCAGTCTGGCAATGATCAGCAACTGTAAAGGTTGACAAAACTTACAGTCGGCAATGGCACTTTTACAGTTGGTGGTGTCACTTTCACAGTCAGTGATGAAACTTACAGGCACTGTCCTGTGTGCATCAATGGAAGTTTCATCACTGACTGTAGAAAGTTTCATTGCTGACTGTAAAAGTGCCGCCACCAACTGTAAGTTTCGTCAACCTTTACAGTCGAACTTAACTGAAACTGAAGTCCAGTTAACCATCACAAGATTGGGGCGTACTGGTAAGGGGGGCGATTGAAAACGTTACACCGGTGCTTATTGGTAATGAGAGAATGGTTGAGTGCAATACCAAAAACTCAGTGATAATTCTTCTGGAAATAACATTGATGTCAATATTGTCAACTTTGTCCAATTTGTGAAAACATCGAGTGGTGTTTCCTGCTACAAATTCCTCTTACAAATCTAATTGATTGGAATAGCTGTTAAGTTATACACCGGTGGTCTGTATGTAAGAAACCAGTTGCCTCTCTGCTCGGGCAATGATTCGCCTTCAGGAAGTCTGAATTCAAAGCACTGCACCAAATGTGTGAAGAACAAGAACAGTTCCTGTTTGGCCAATTGTTCTCCTAAACAGCTTCTTCTTCCTGGAAAAACAAATGTACAGAACCTTACGCCAACTTATACTTAGGCTAATTAATGTTTCACACCTCAACGTGTTTTCAAATGTCTGATTAAAGTTTCCTCAAAAGAAACGCACTGTGGATCAATGAGAAATACTGGGGGTTCTGCGAAAGTACCTTTTTGATTACAACAAACTGCAGTAAAAACAATTCAACAGTCAAATGGAACTTACCGACCCCAAAGGGCATTAAATTCTCATTTTTGACAAATTGTCCACTTTTCTCCAGATGTCGTTCTGGTTTGAGAATGTGTGGCTCGGGAAACATCTTTTCGTTCCATGTTGTTGGTAATGTTATTGCGAATACCTGCCAGATGCAGAAACAAATATTTTTCATATCGCGAATATTTTTCTGTACCATTTCAATGTTCAGCGGACAAGAATCAAGAATAAAAATGTACCCCAGTTTTTCTTGGTAATCTATAACCCCCGATTTCTGTGTCGACGATAATCATATGAGGCAACGAAGTTGGCGCCGTTGGACAAACTCTCAGTACTTCAGTTATAGTAGCTTCAGTGTAAGGTAACTTCTCTCTGTCCTTAAGAGTGGGTTTCACACCTTCTCCGATATTACGATTGATCTCATCCTGGAAAAGGTGTATAAATGCAAATTAAAAGTACGAAATTCATTTGACAGAGAGTTAATCCACAAAATTTACTTTATAATTTGTGAATATTTATAATGAAAATAAAGTTACTCGTATTTTCCTCTGGACATCTGGATACTTCAACATAAAATACAACATCCACCCAAGAGTAGTTGATGTAGTTTCTGCTCCAGCAGCAAAGAAATCCTTGACCAACTGATGAGATCTAGGCATGATAGGCATCAAACTTATTATTATAAGCATATTAGCATCACGTGAAATAACTGTGTACTCTTGCAGACAACAGAGCAAGATTTTTTTGGACCCGCCGTGCCTCGAAACTAGGCTTTTTTAAATTGTTATATAACTAAAACCAACTTTATTAGTTTTGATGAGCGCAATGTGATCGCCTGTGTCACCTGCTTCATCTTTCGAAGAGAAATGCGAAACTTGTCACTGAGTCACCATTGATATATCAAGAAACAATCGATTCTTTGTCGGAATACTAAGTCTGACTTCTCTGTTATGGCTCAATCACACTGACAGTGGGCTAGACCGAGACCGATAACAAGTATACAGAACTCAATGGGAATCCGTGTTGTTATCTGTCTCTGTGCAGTATGAACACCTCCATACAATTCCATAGAATTCAAATGTCATCGGTTTCGGTCTAGGTCTCGGCCACTGTCAGTGTGATTGAGCCATTAATCTTCAAAAAGTCCTAAAATGTTTAAAGTAAAGTCATGACTTAAGTGACAACATCATACCTTTTCCCCGTTTTTTTCGCATAAAAATATTAGTTTTATACCTATCTTGTAGCTTTCCATTAGAGTTTTCTACTTCTTTCAGATAAGCAGAGATGAAGTTAGAAGTTTCCTCTTCATCCTTCATTAATTGCTTTGTTTCTTCAATCTTCTTGCCAACATAGCGGTTGAATATTGTGGTGTGCTTCCTGAATTCTTCAATTTTCCTCTTCTGACTTGGTATATATTTCACAAACCAAACCTCATCAATCTGGTGTGTAAAGTGAAAAACCCATCAAGATATATATTTCCTATAGGGGATAGTTTGTAATCGTCCTTTATCAATATTATACCAAAGGCATACTTCTTGACTGACAGAATTACAATTAGACAAAATAAATTTGAGAACAAACAACATGTCAACTGGAAATTCTTCCTAATGAAGGTGCACCAGAAATATTTAAGATAGATAGAAACTACATAGTTTGTTTCACCTTGATATAGAGTAGAATTCATATTGGTTTACATGCTATAACTGTCAGATAAGATTCAGTAAATGTGCGTATGAAGAAGCTGACTTGAAATTTACCTAGTTATTGCAAAGATTTGTCTTTACATGCTGAAAACGGAATTTCCAGTTCAATCAGTTCAAAAGTTATGTTGTAGAAACCTGAATAGACTGAAAACATCATCCATCCTCAAAGATAATAGACAAACAAATGATTTACCAAAGCACAGGTTCCGAGGAATTCAAATATTTTGTCAATACAGTGCTGCAATTCAGTGAATTCCTTGTCGCCATATTGATATCGTTTTCCAAATAGAAGTGAACAGATTATGTTGGCGACAGCATTTTCTAAAAGAGGCTTTGCTTGAAAAGATGACCCACGGAACTCCTGAAAAAAATGTGTTAAAAATGGAGTTTGGAACCAAGGAAATGAGCCTTTACTAAAACACTCTTTCAAAGGATTTTTACTGAAAATTATTCACACCAGTTTTTCCTAAATAACACAAATCTGACATTTCTGGCATTTTTGTACAAAACTGACAACAGGGCTTTAAAACATGTACAGTGTAATGATCATTCATTATTGATTTGAAATGGAAACAAAATATGTCCCTAAGACAACCATTAGGAAACCAAAACGAACATTTTCTTATCTCCCAGAGAAAAGCAAAATTCTAATCGGTTCGACATTCTATTGGCGAGGAAGATTTTTGCACAAAAATATAGTAAATCCCTGTAATTTCCAAATCTATTTCCAAGCATAATCTGTGATTTACCCAATGCAATACGACAAGATTGTACCTGAACTAAAATCACATTTGAATTTTTGCTCAGTGTTACAGAGAAACTTTTATTCTTCTTACACAAAAACTTGACAAAAAAACACACGGAAACCCATACAAAAAATAAAATACCAAAGTTCAACTGCATGATTTAACTCACTTTAAATGATGCTACCAAATGGTCGGCCTCTTCCAATATCTTATTCTCAATACTTTTCTTTCCATATCCTAAACTTCTGAGGACAACCATTGACGCATGTCTTTGTAGTTTTTGTTGCTCATCATAATCACCAAATACAACACCTGCAACATTTTGTATTTCGACTGTTGGATTTGACCACAACATTTAAAATATTTGGAAACAAATGGGAAAAGTAGCATGAATTTTCCAGCCATAAAAATAAAAATGACACATCGAAAAAAGCTGAAAATTCATCATGTTTAGAAAGTTCTGTGTATTAAAAGTTTCTGTTTGAGTTTACAGCTTCTGTTTCAGTTAAAGAACACTGTGCATAACTAAATTCACAGTGTCCTATGCCAAGACACTGTCGATTTAGGCCCTCACGGTGTCCAACCAATTCTCTGCCAAGACCCCATGAATTTAGGTCCTCACAGTGTCTTAGCATAGGACACTGCTAATTTAATTCGACACAGTGTTCTCAAACTCAAACAGAGGTTGGAAACTCAAACAAAAACCGAGGAGAATCGAAAACACTAATAGTTTACAGCAAAAGTACTTCATTTCAGTAAGTGAATCATTTTAAAACCCACCCTATTTCAGAAAATGACATTTTTTCACTACAGTTCATCATTATATACCTTTTGACAGTTTAATATTTCAAAAAATCAAGGAGTGAAGAATTCCACTTTGGTGACTCATTAATGTGCAAGTCTAAACTTAATTCATTACCAGAATAGTGCAAGTATAATAGAGAGGGGGGGGGGGGGGGGGGGGGGGGGGGGGGGGGGGGGGGGGGGGAGAATACCCCCCCCCCCACCCAATTTTCCAATGTTTGTTTCAATCTCCCCCCCCCTTCCATTTTGGAGGCTCATTTCAATCTCACCTCACATGGGTGCAATCTCACCTCACATGCTCCCCTCCATATGAGATTAATATCTTTCACCTCACGAGGAAAAATTCCCAAAATAGTGGTGAAGCAACCCCAGTTTCCATCAACAAGGTAACTCAAAGCGAGTCATCAAATATTTTAAATGGCAATGTACTCTGTCGTTAATTTCAGTTGAATATAAATTGTGATTTCCAGATTAATTCATTATGCAGTGAAATGCTTTTGCTTTGAAGACAAGAAAATCAATGTACCTGTTTCAGGAAAATAAGGGTTGAAAATCTGTTGGCTGAATTTGTGTTGAGTGGAAAATGTTCGACCCGCATTGTCTGCGCTCTTCACAAAAGCCTCTTTTATCAAGACTGGGTCTGATAGGACTACACTACATCTAAAAGAAGATTTAACAAGTAGTTATTCTTACGACTTGTACTCTCTGTTTGATTTTTCATTTGCAGAGCTGTCTTCATTTCTCTTGGAAAAACCGCAGTATATTGTACAGTTCAACCAACAGGCCTTGGAAATTCATGATGGTATTCCGAAATACTAGAACATTGATTACCGATCAATTTAACTCTATCAACGCTTTAATAGTGTCCAATTAAAAATTACTAATATCGCCTTGAAGCAATTAGTTCAAAATTTAAATTTTTTCCAATACCAGTTATGAACCTGTAGTTCGTACAGGATGTTGGTCATTAGAAGCCATGTCACCCCAAATACTGTGACAATTATGGTGAATGTTTAAGTTGATCCATTAAGAATTGAGATATTGATGAATATGTGCAGTTTGTGTTGAAACATACGGTTGCCCCTTGTTTTGAATGTCTCAAAAAATTAACCCTATTTTGGAAAAGTTTCAAGCCAATCCATTAAAATTGATTAAGATATTGATAAAAATGTGTAGTTTTGGTCAAAACATAGGGTTCTTACCCTTTGGTTTGATCATCTCACACAATTAATCTCACTTTGTGAAAGTTTCAAGCGAATCCATCAAGGATTGATCAATATATTGATGACAATGTGCAGTTTTAGTCAAAACATAGGGTTGTTACCCCTTGTTGCAACCACACTTTGGGAAAAGTTTAAAGCCAATCCATTAGAAATTGATTAACAATTTGATGAAAATGTGCATTTTTGGTCAAAACATAGGGTTCTTGTCCCTTGTTTCAATTGTCTTGAAAAATGAGCCCCACTTTGTAAAGATTTCAAGGCGATCCATTAGGAATCGATCAAGATATTGATGTAAATGTGCATTTTTGATCAAAACATAGGTTCTTCATTTATGATTATTTTTAGCATTAATGTTGTTTTTCACAATGATTAATCTGTTTATTCTTAGCATTTATGTTTGCTTTTTAGTATTGATTGATGATTGTTCTTGCATGACTGTTTGTGTTTTACAATCGTTAATCAGCTTGTTGTTAACATTGATGATTGTTTTTTAGCATTAATGATTGTTTCTCACAATCAATAATCTGTTTATTCCTAGCATTTATGTTTTTTAACATTAATTATTAATTGTTCTTGGCATTAATGTTTGTTTTTCACAATCATTGATCAGCTTGCTCTTAGCATTAATGATAGTTCTTAGCATTAATTAATATGCTCTCTAAAGTTTTTGACTGACTTTTCAGCTTTTTCTGAATTTTGGAAACATGGACAAAAACTTTCTACTTTTAGTATATATGACTAGTTATGGACCTATACTTTGTACAGGATGTTGGTCATTTGAAGATGTGTCATCAGAGATATTGTGACAATCAAACAATTAACTCCCATATAGTGAAGAATTAATCAAGATATTGATAAAAATGTGCAGTTTTATTTAAAACATAGGATTGTCATGTCTTGTTGTGACCAACCCAAAAATATTAACCTACCTTTTTGAAGGTTTTAAAGCAATACATTAGGAATTGATCAAGATATTGATGAAAATGTGCAGCTTAAGTTGAAACAAAGGGTTGTTGCCCCATATTTTGATCCTGAAAAATTAACCCCACTTTGTTAAGGTTTTATACCAATATAATATTGATGAACATGTGGAGTTTTGGTCTGATCATCTGAAAAAAATTAACCCACTTTGTGAAGGTTTTGAAGCAATCCATTAAGAATTGATCAAGATATTGATGAAAATATGCAGTTCTGGTTAAAACTTAATGATTGCTCATAAATGATTTTTCTTAGCATTAATGGGGTTTTTTTTCACAATGATTAATCTGCTTGTTCTTAGCATATTTGTTTTTCACAATTATCAATCTGCGGTTCTTAGCATTTATATTTGATCAATTTGTTCTGATTCAAATTTTCAAGCATTCATTTAAGGATTGTTTCCAGCATTAATGTTTGTTTCAGCATTCATGTTTGCTTTAACTACATTAATCTGCTTATTTGTAGCTTTTATGTTGATTTTTTAACATTGATTATTCTTTTGTAATTCTAATCCAAGCATTAATGGTTGTTCTGAGCATTAAGACTTGTTTCAAAAAGTCATTAATTTGCTTGTTGTTAGCATTTGTTTTTAATATTAAGTTGAATTTTGAAACTGCAAGTGATCTTAATCTTTGGCAACTGATGATCTTAATCTTTGGCAACTGGTGTCGTTTCTTCAAAGGAACAATGGTCTATTCTTTAAAGGGAATGATGGTCATTTTTTTGGGACACACACACACACAGACACGGATTTCGGACCTTGTACTTAGTATATATGATGATAACTGTTCAGATATTTCCTTTCTCCTTGGTCCATACATTTTGCGTTTCAGTTTGTCATTCAATAAATGATTGTACATATTGAAGATAATGGAATAAATAGGTCCATGGGACCTGTGCTGATTTAAACAATGAAACTTTGCCTTTGAAAGTCACGAAAATTATTGTTACTATGTTTTTGAAGTTACGAAACACTACCATTATTATACTTTAATACCTGTGATATACTATATTTGTGTCTATTATTGTTCTGAGTAATGAAAGCATAAGTTTTTAAAATGTGTTAACGAAATTACTGCTTTGTTACAACGGAAATCAATATAACCAAATGCTCAAATTCTTATGAGAATAGTAAATTTTATTAACAAAATTGCTATGACAAAATATAACAGTAAATATATCAAGTGATGTGCTATGCTATCAGGTTATGCATGACTTAATTCGCACAATTGTTTCGGTATGAGTACTGACCGCTCTTCTTTCTCTTGCACAGAATTGATGGCCTCTTTACATTCCTTCACTTTTTTAGTACGATTAGAATTTTGTTCAAAAAACGTAACTTTACTTGACAGTGGTCATTTTCGTGGCTCGTAACCACTGTGACCACGACGTTTCGCGCACTCATAGCATGGACATCTATCAGAGTGTGCAGCATCCTTTCCTCCACCTGATGGAGGTGAAGGAGTATGTTGTCGATGAAATTCACGAGGAGGGCTCGAACTGCCAAATGGCAAGCCAAATGGCTGAGGGAGATCGTCACTAGAATAAGTTTTGCTACTAGTTGCAGTAGTACGACGAGGACTTCTATTTCTACGTGAGTGACTCCGTGACCACTCATTGTCTTTTGGCATTGCCTGGTAGAGGGTTCTACCGAGATGTTCCCACAAGCTGCTACTATCTCGGGGGGGAACTGGTGGGGGTGAGGAATCTTTTTCACTTTCTTCAGGTTGAGTAGGGGGGTCGGGGGGTTGATATGTGTTCATGAATCCTGTTTCATCGGTTTCAAAGAAATCTCGACAGGATTCTATGTGGGCCTGTTCCTCATACAATTTGTTAAGCCGTTTCTCTAGAGGGGCAATTTGTTTTTTTATTTCTTTATGTCGTTTTTCCAAATCTTTAACAGTTGAGGTGGGATTAATATTAATAGTCCAAAAACTGTACGTTAGATCTGAAACTGGTTCATTTTGATAATCCAACGGAAGGGGTGGAATGGGTGGATGGGGTGGACCAGAACCTGCAGCGTCATCAGGAGTGGGATCCTGTACTGCATTGGGAGGGTTACTGGTTTGACTAATATGTGGTTCATCTTGTAAACCTGGTTGATCTACTAAATCTGGAACTATTTCATCTAGAGCATCTGGACGATTTGGTACTAAATCTGGAACTATTTCATCTGGGTGAGGGGATTCTGGGGGAAAGGAAGTGCCAGTCTGGTCAGGATTTGGGTTATCTGCAGGAGGGGGTAATGTAAGTTCTGCGGGAATGGGACGGTCCTCTTCATCTGTTCTTTGAGTTTTCTTTTTCTTCTTCTTCTTTTTCAGTTCTGTAGTCTGGTCACGATTTGGGTTATCTACAGGAGGGGGTAATGTAAGTTCTGCCGGAATGGGATGGTCCTCTTCATCTGTGCTTTGAGTTTTCTTCTTCTTCTTCTTCTTTTTCGGTTGTGTAGTATCTTTTTTCTCGGGAATGCGCAAATTTCCTTTCTCATCCTGTAAAAAAAGAAGTTTGCATTATTATGTAAAGATATATTTGTGTTTACGCAGAAAAAAGAAAGTGAGACTTGGAGGAGAAAAGTATAAAAACTTATATACTTACAAAAAAATCAGCCGGAGAATGTTCAGCAGCATCGCCTAAAACCTCGGTGTCATCAAACGCTCGAACATACGCTTGATGAGCATCATAACAGGCTTTTTCCTCTTTTGTCATCCCAAACAGTTCATCTTCGCGACCTAAATTTGCTGCTTCACTGAACACCTGTTGGTACATTTCTTCTACTTTTCTTCGTTTGGCAGCCAAAGCTTCGAGTTCTCTCCCCTTTGGTGGTCCTAAACCAAGAAAAATAAATTTTAAATTGTTTGGAATAATTTAAGCTTAGACAGTCACGATATTCACTAACAAGATAAGATTTCAAGGACCTTTTCATAATTGGAATAACAGTTGCAATATCGTTTGAGACAAGACGCAAGAGTAACTTAGAATAATAAATTATTTATGTCTGAAACAACATTTGTACAATTCAATGAGGATTATGTTTTCGT
>JBCAUG010727322.1:0-12194 GCA_038406175.1 Haplosyllis leylae
GGTGACCAAAATTGGCGGAGACCAGGTTAGTTTTGTCCCAGCAGCCCAAAGCTGTTGGATCTAAATTACTGTCACTACGCCGCGAGAATATTTCTTTGAAGTGAAGATTTTCTAGCAAATGTTTGAAACTAGAAAATCGACCCTATAGTATGAATTCAATCAGTCTCCCGGGGTGGGGGGAGTCCAAATCTGCTAAAATCCCAAATTCCCTATACTGACTTGGGGGGGGGGGGGGGTAGTCCCTGACTATGTGAGACGTGGTGAAAATTTGGGGTGAACTACAAAATTTTGAAAAGATTTCTTTTCACTCGCTCAGACCGACTGCATCACAGATAGTCTCCATGCGGAGACTAATAATCAGCCAGTGAAGGTAGTTTCCAAAATTTCGTAATTTGATAAAGTATGAATTCAATTTGTTCACAGGGACACAATGAGGCAAGTATTCTGTCAGATTAGGTGTTGGTCGTGTCGTCAAATTAATACAATCATTAATGTAAATTATGTACATTGTAGACAATGCCTTTAAAATTAAGATTCCCCTATACATGGACTGGAAAACCTTGCTAATACTTTTCTAACTTTTTGATGTCGGGGCTAGACTCGTGTTTGTGTGGTTAATTACACGGCACTTGGTCTGCATGGGTTGCTTTAACAAGAAAATTAAAAAATAGTTTTTTACAAATCTTTTGTAGAATTAATTTTTCCCTACTTTTTCCAGTGAGCTATTCCAAAAGAATATTAATGGCTTCTATCAAATAATGTGAAACAGTTAGGGTATTCCACAGTTTGTGTAACGATTAAAAATGATTTTTTAAGAGTTTTATTCATTGGATATGCCTTTGGCGAAGCTGACGGTATTTTTCAAATGAATAAAATGGAGGACATTTTTATTAAATGTTTCCCCCAAAAAAGACATGTGGTACTTGTACGAGGTCTACTGGTACTTTTTATCCAGAGAAACCTCTCCCGAAGTGCATTGTAATCTGATTTGTAATTATCAAATCCATGATACATGAAGTGAACTGGATTGATGTGAACACATCACTCTGAACTGTTCGTTTCTGTGTTTTCTGACCAGCATAATTTGGTATTCAGTCCAGCTAAAGCAAAGATATGGTTATGTTGGTTGATTGATAGCGTTGACAATGCTACTTTCCATCACACAATATGATTGGTGGTTTGTTGGTCACCTTAGTGGTTGCTTTCAGCTTTTTATCCCAAAATGTTGGGACTTTGTGGATGTAGATGGGGTGGTGGTTCTACTTGGAGATGGCGGGCACACCTCAACACTATGAACACAAGAAGTAATTCCGAAAAATATAACTTTAATTCAAATGTATTACACAGAGTATCATTTAGTGGTAGCCCGGTAGCCTGAGGCTACCAGAAATTGTCTTGGGCTACCTGGATCCAGGAACTGGTAGCCCAGCTTGGCTATCACCCCAAAGTGCAGATTGTGGGCAATTTGCTTTTCACTCTCATATGCACTGTTTGAATTATGAACTTTTCTCACAATCATTTCCATTTTACCTTGATTCAAGGCACATTTGTCTGGTTATTTTTGAAGTGGGCTACCAGAATTATGCTTTGGGCTACCTGGATTTGTTCACTGGTAGCCCGGTTGGGCAACTTATCTGAGATTCTTAAATGACACTCTGGTATTGAACAACCTTAAATTAAATCACGAAATGAGATGGGGTACAATGCCGGTAAGCATTCGTGTTTTTATCAAACTAAATGTTATACACTGGGTCCCTCTTACGAGGAGTTCGGTTACAAAGAACGTCCGGCTGTAATGAGCAGATTTTTTGCATCTAAATCATTGACAGCAGTGTTATAAATCGGTTACAACGAACAGTTTCTTTTGCAGCATTTAACTCCTAACTAAGCGGGACCCAGTGTACACACATTGAGGAAAATATTCTTTTCAGATATAAGGCGCTTTCGATAAACATAATTTACTGAAAGTAATACTTTTAAGAGGTCAAACATAAATGCTCTTAACAAAAAAAAATATCTTCAAAAATTTATATGTGAACCAAAGGAATAAATGCGTCATTCGCCTTAACTTTTGTCGTCTCTTGAACTCTGTCTAAATTTTGAAACTAAAATGAAAACACTATTGTTACTCCTCTAGAATCTCAATTTTCCTCTGGAAGAGGTCCTCAATTTTCTATTGTATAAGTAGTACATGAACTCCAAACATTGTTGCATGAATTTTCAGTTGAAGCAAATTTGGTCGGAGGGGCGCAAACACAGGAAGAACAAGAATGCCTTTCAGTCGAAGGCGTACCATCCCCATAACATGTAGATCACAAAAACATTTACAGATAGACAGAAAATTGATTTCTTTTCATTTGACCTTGATACTGCAGAATGTTGACCCTGACCTTTAGATGACCTTGACCTTTTAGTAACTTTTAGTGGCATACAAGCAACGGAAGTAACAGGGAGGTACAAATATGTCAGTTTTTGATTTGATCTTGGCCCAATGACTGAAATTATTACCGATCCACATACGCGGATGGTAACAATGTTTGGTGGTGATTTAGAACTTAACGTAAATCGAGAGCAGGAATGCTGGGAGATTTTCTTCCACAAGTAAATGTCTGACAAGTATCAGAAATTTGTGGTTTTGAATTCCTCCAGTTAGTAATATAACGAGAAATAAAACGTTAGCTGAAGTTGCTGACAAAGTCAGACCGTAAATTAATGTAGGCTTTCGAAATTAGTTTTGAGATAAGTGGATTGATTTTATTTTCAACTATAAATAATGATTAAGACTTGCAATATTTACTTAAAATAACAGAACGATAAATACACAGTACACTCATTTATTGGGAAGAAGCTGAAACTATATGAATGTGCAAATAATATATAAAAACATGGAATTCTTAGAGACACACACAAGAACACGTGCAGACATTCGTTGCCTTTGGCCAGACTTACGAGACGAGGCTTAAGAAAAAATAATAGATGCTAGGTGCAAGTTTCCAATACCATCTCAACTGTAAAGTAAATCATTTGTGTTTTTAGGGTTTGGATAGTCATACCCAGCAAATGGCATCAGCCTATGCGGCGACGCATCTGGAATCAATGTGTAACCTGGATATCGACTCTCAGCCTCATGTCCACCGTATGAGCGGCATTGTGTGTACCATTGGTATGAATTAAATTTGTCATAATTTTTCCAGCAGTCTTACAGAATTTAAAAGTCGATGCATATCATCGGTGTGTTTTCAAGTGAAAGCTAAGCTGAATTGTAAGCAGCAACCACATCCTTAGTATTACTTCGGTAAAAAACAGTCTTCAGTTATACCACGTTTTCAGGATGTGTATCCATCATAAACTTGGTATTTAATTGTAAATTTAGGTCCAGCTTGTCGATCTGTGGACATGCTACTGAAGATGATGAATGCCGGCATGAATATCGCTCGTCTGAATTTCTCCCATGGGACGCATGAGGTTGGTAAAATGCATCATTTCAACGTCAGTAAAATATATTTAAAGCATAATTAGCAGTAGCCATTAAGTAGTAAAGCACTATAGTCGAACAGCAATGATATTGTAATTGTTATGTTTTGTTAACCTTACAAGAATATATCTTAATTATTGAAGCAAGTTTTTTCAAGATCGGTAAATTCAGTGGTAAATTAATATGCTTATGGTTTAAAATTAAACGACTTGCTGGTGATGTGGAAATGTTTTGATCTTAAAATTGTTTCCTTTTGCAATAATTATATACGGTCTGAAAAATGAAGAGTTTTAAAATTACTTGAGAAGCAGGTATTGTATTGGGAGTAAAGAACAAAGAATTGTCAGTGACTTATTATTGTCTAAAAAAGTAGCAACCTGACAAAAATATTGTGGAACACTTAACTGGAAAGAATAAATTTGATCAAATTCCATATTGAAATTTTACAGTATTTTTATTTTGTTACCACTGTTGTGTAGTTATGAACTTATTTTGTAGTACCACAAGGGAACTATTGAGAATATCAGAGCGGCATGTCAGCAGTATCCGCGTCCAATCGCGATTGCGTTGGACACCAAGGGACCAGAAATCAGAACTGGCATTCTAAAGGCTGTAAGTTGTATCTGTATGTGAAAGAGTTTTGATGAATTTTAGTGTTGCGTATGACGGGTGAAGGATTAAACAATTTGACAATCCAAGGTCATTAAATGACCAGAAAGTAAGTGTTTCACTTGTGTGCAGCATGGAATGTACTCACTAGAGCGAGTAAAATACAATCAAAGCATTTTCTCAAAAAGGGTGTGACTGCAGAAATAGAAATAAAGACGGGAGCTGAGCTTACCATACAGACTGATGAGAAATGGATGGAGGCAGTCGACGAACATAACATCTGGGTCGACTACAAAACAATTGGAAATGTTGTCTCTCCAGGAAAAAGAATATTCATAGACGACGGGCTGATTTCGGTGGTTGTGAAAGAAATAGGTGAAGCAGTTTTTATTATTTTTATTGTTTGCATCAAGAGCAAATTTTCTGAAAAGTGATTATCCGAAATATTCTTTTGTTCTGATCTAATCTTGTCTTTTTGTTGAAGGAGATGGATTTATCAAATGCGATGTGGAAAATGGTGGTCTTCTTGGCAGCAAGAAAGGTTGCAATTTACCTAAGACAGCCGTTGACCTGCCTCCTGTATCAAAGAAAGATACTGAAGATCTGCTGTTTGGCGTGGAGATGGGTGTATGTATTTACCACAAAACAATTATCCTTAATAGCAAAAAGTATTTTCAAAACAACTCATTGTGTCAGATTTTACAAAGATGTTAATATCTGTATGTATTCCAAAAACGATACAAAAAAAAATCTTCATATTTATTATGGCAGGTTGACATTGTATTTGCGTCCTTCATTCAAAGTGCAAGCGGCATTGAAACCATTCGTAATATACTTGGTGAGAAGGGAAAGAACATCAAAATCATTGCAAAAATAGAAAACGATGAAGGCATCAAGAAGTAAGTACATTTTCGTTTAACGCTGTTGAACTTGCGAATTATAAGATTTTGGAATTAAATGGCCACCTTGGAAATCAAACACGCTTTTAAGAACCAGCATTATGTTCTGCTCTGCCACTTTCCCTTCCCATTGTGGTTTATCTTGATCAAACAGTCAAGTTCATAGCTTGTTATGAAAGATATGTTTGCCTGGATTACGCACTTAGTACAGAAAAATCATTATGGTGTGTGAAAATGGCTACAGCATGAACACATTCAATAGATATGAGATGAGAAGTTGGGTCATTCAGTGGTATGAGCAGAAGATATCAAACAAATTATATCCTGGCCAAAGGATTCATGCTCTCCAACACTTTTATTAATTCGTTCTTTGTTTGGCTAATCCCAGTGAAGATGATTTCAGTGAGAAAACAGAGAGACAGAGAAAATATTTTTGACTATTTATTAATCCAAAAACCATATTTGAAAAAAAAATTTGCCTCACTTTGCTCGGTATAATTTTTAGCTTCAAAAGATCACATATGTACCATTTTACCAGTATATTTACTGTCCTACTTTGTTTCAGCATCACATGTATTACAAGTATCAACCAAACAAAAAGTAGGAGAATGTGTTTTTGTCTTATCAAATCGAATTTGATTTGATATGACAATGTGGTCATGCTCGTGGAATAGTGGCCAAAACTACCAGGGGGTTTAAGGATTGATGAGGATCCAGAGGCTAGCAGGGTTCAAGGGGATGGGGGTCTATTGACTCATATGAAAATGACCTTCTCTGTGTGTGCTATGAGTTAATTTAATAATTTACTATAAAATGTGACATTCTCCTTTGTGGAGGTTAATTTAATCACAAAATTTCTAACCCAATAATATTGTGATGGTGATATGTTTGTCTTATGTAAGGGATCTAAAAATGAAGATTGGTACAAGGGTACTGGGGCATATTGTCATGCTATAATTTGTTGTAAAAGGCCTTGCTAGTTGTCAGTTACCAGGTTACCTTCTTTTATAACCTGTAATTAATCGAATAAAATTATCTTAATGCATATTTTTAGATTTGATGAGATTCTCAAAGCCGCAGATGGCATTATGGTAGCTCGTGGAGATCTTGGTATCGAAATACCTACAGAAAAGATATTCCTTGCCCAGAAGATGATGATAGGTCGCTGTAACAGGGCTGGCAAGCCTGTTATTTGTGCTACTCAGGTTCGTTTCCCTATTCTTGGCTTTTTTAATGAAACCAGAGTAACGGACAGTGGTATAGTTACATGTGTGAAATCGCTGTAGGAGGAAGTAAGTAAAACGTACATGTTTCACACATGCATCCGATAAATCGTATCAAATCTCTGAAGGTATGAAAAAAAATCCTTATCATATTATTGAGGAATTAGAGAAGGCACATGTTAAATTGTAAAAGTAAGTACTCCAAAGCCTTACAAAGTTAAGTTTTCTTCAGAAACGTATCAAAGACAATTTTTTTCAACACAGAAAATATTTACATAAATATCGTACGAATTAACTATTTAAAAAGGGTAGCCTATATATTTTTAAGCTTACCCGATCTATGTTAGAGCCATATTAGTAAAAAATATCTTTAAAAGGTGCACCTCTGAAACTGTGGACATAAGAGAAAAAATATAGAATTTTGCTTTTAGGAGATGAAGTTGTCTGAAAAGCCTGTCTCAGTTCTTCACAAATTCATCATATTGCATATGGCAATAACATGATATACAATAATATATTTACATGTTTTTAAGCATTTTTATAATTGTACAACTGTTTACCACTTGCCTTTTATTTTAGTAAATGATAGGCACGGCCAATCTTCATATTCTGTGGAAAATGGCAAGTATAGGAGTTAGACTGTATCTACCTATAACAAACATGAAATTTTTGCGTTGTGTAGATGTTAGAGAGCATGGTAAAAAAACCAAGGCCAACACGTGCGGAGAGTAGCGATGTGGCTAACGCGGTTCTGGATGGTGCTGACTGTGTCATGTTGTCAGGAGAAACCGCAAAGGGAGACTATCCTATCCTTGCTGTGCAAACAATGCACAAGGTAACTTCATTTTCCTCCAATTTTTTCTTCAATTCCAAACCTTTGCATTGCGCTGGGCACAAAAAAAACTACATTGCCCTAGGGCAAATAATACTGCAGAAAGGTTGATATCATGCCTACCTTTAGATTTCACTGGAGGCGGAATCCGCGGTTCATCATCGTCAACTGTTTGAAGAACTGCGCAGCCTTACGCCGCGCCCAGCAGATATCACGCATACCACAGCCATAGCTGCCGCTGAGGCAGCAATCAATTGTATGGCATCTGCTATTGTAGTTCTGACTACTACCGGAAGGTAAGACAAGAAATTGAAAGCCATATACACCCGAGCATTCAGTTGCAAGAGTGCAGATGAATACAGTACAGATTGTGTTAATTTTTAACCTTTTTGGTTCTTGGTGCTGTGGTCTTGTTTTAGAGGCCACAAATGCCGCCGATTTTAAATAGCTGTCTTTCACGCACTGCTTGATTGCAACGGACGGGTGTTAATTAAATTCCAAAATCTGTATGTTTTGTAAGTGACAGTAAAATTCCACCACTGAATTACAATGGTAGCTCTTATGAAACAGAGGGACTGGTTAGCTGGAGATAGGCATATTCAAAGATAACCTGCAGCACACTAACTGCACTTATGTCGCGGCATCTATCCCATAATTTTTATGGGTGGGAGAGAATGTCTTTGTGCAATTTTTGGTAGTTTTATATTTTGCGGCTCTGCGTTAGGTCAGCGAAGCTCTTAGCAGCGTATCGACCTCGTTGTCCAATTTTGGCAGTAACGCGAGAAGGACAAGTAGCTCATCAACTGCATCTCTGGAGAGGCATTTTTCCTATTCATTACACAGGTTAGCTTTACACATGCTTTCTTTCAATTTCTGTTTCATTTAATGTGTAAAATATTGAGTTTAAGAAATCCCAATTGTGTTGTAGTATTTACTCCAAAAAGAATGTTATGGTAGCCATTAAGAATTACAACAAATGTGCAAACGTGTTTCCTTGATCGACATTTAAAGTATATTAGTTAGCTGTCAGTAGTAGTAGTAGTAGTAGATAAAATGAATGATCATGGTGAAGGCCATTCATACCTACGTTGGTTATGTTTGGATAAAAACACACACTCAAATTAATTACCCATTTCTACAGTAACATTTTATGCAAACACTCAAATGAAGAAATTAGTAGAGAGCCTATTTGTGCGCATACGCAACGGCAAAAATGTCAAGTTCTAAGTAGGTTTGAATGCACCTCATCTTATTGTGCCTTCTTGTATTTTAAATTTACTGTACACGTATAGTTTCCTTTATTTCAGTTACATTTAAATTGCTATTCTTTTCAAATTTATTTGGTTAACATATTGCTTTCTTTTTTTACACCGATTACAGAAATATTGAAAGTTTTGTGGAAATAAAATGAAATTTATAACTACACCACGAACATCCAAAAAAATTGTTTAAAAGACAATGAAACCTGCGTTGAATAAAAACAACCTAGGTAAAAGCCAATTGACCTTGTAAAGAGGGTAGTTTTGTCGTAATGTCTTTACAGAAAATCCTAATTAATGTCTTATTATCTACAGGAAAACCTCCAGGATACTCTCAATGCGTACAGCGATCATAAAACCCAGTGAAATATTGGATGTTTTAATTTGTTCATTGGGCAAAGGCGACTTTCATATTTTCCCTAATTTCACTCCCTTGTTGTACGAATGACGCTGTCGATATATTGTCGAAGTGTTTGTTAATAATTTCACGTTCGCTTTTGGTCGATTTGAACGGACATTGTTGGTTTGAATGAACTTGATACGAAAGGCTGCAATCAAAGTCTTAATGTTACTATTCATTATTCATAAAAACAACTTTGCATTCTCTCAAATTGTAAGACTACAATGTTAATTTCCACTTTTCTCAGGCCAACCACAGGCTGTAATGTCGTCTTCCCAGATGGAACCATGTGGACAGGACATCATGTTAGCTATACCATTAACACACATAATAAACATTTTCTTGTTTGCAGAGTAAGGATGATAAACTGCATCGGTTTCATTACAGACATCTCCCAGAACGTGGCTGTTTTCGGTAGCGTTATTTGTGTTACTTACTCCGAAGTAACCATGGGGAACACAGGTCATAATGTCGTCATTCCAGATACTGTTTGATCCACACGCTTGAGCATGCATCACTCCAAGTTGGTCACATTGGATAAAGAGATGAGGTTTCCCAGGATATGGATAGTAATACCGATCAGATAGTGTATCGCAGATATTAGGTAGAAAATCTAAATCGTTTTCATAGTGGGAATGAATCGAGTTGCGTACTGGACCATAGTCGCTGCCTTGCTGATTGTCGTAAAAGTCTGTGCCGCCCAAGTCTATTTCAAACAAGAAGTTACTGTACTCTGTGTCAGCATGGTTGCTGAGAGTATCCTCAACGCACATTTGAAATCGCTGATCCCATCTATGGCCCAACCTACAGTTTAGACGGGCATATTCGATGTCGGGAAACTCTTTAACAGTGGAAGGAACGACGTACAGGACGCATTCGTTCAGGTTCGGATCCCATATGTGGCCACGTGCACAGGTCGGCAGATAGTCGCTCTGCGAAATGGCCACGCATTTGTTTACACTTACATCCCAAGCGTAGTTAGCAGGACACGGGTAGTTTGACAGCGTTCCGTCGAAATTATTTGGTAATTGTCTGCTTACACGACTCATCGTGTTGGTTTCAGCAGGCCCCGGAGAGGAAAAATGTCCCACACAACCCTTCAGACTGTCGTCCCACGTAGTGTTCAGCGCGCAGTCCTTGATGAACCAATTTCCGAATTCATCACACTGGACATATTTTGCAGGATTCTCATGCGCATAGTAATATGTAGTGCCGTCACAATGATCCTTAAAGTACTGAACAATGTGAACGTCTTCATTTCTATTCACCCCATTTGTTGGTATTCCTGAAGAACATTGTTGTTTATTTTGCGTCCAGAGTCCATCATTGCATTTCCACACGTAGACTCGGTACCAACTCTGACACTCTACATACTTACTTGGGTCAGCAGGATAAGGGTGGAACCTTAGGTCTGAACCTATACAAGGATTATGAGATGCTATCTTGTTGTTCTTGTCATTCAGATCAACACATTTTCTCAGAGGATGGACCCAAAATTCTCCTTCAGGACAAGTTCTTATTCGAGCAGAGCCTTTGATGCATTCATAAAAGTGATGATAATCATTTTGTGCTGGAATGTATCTAATGTCGGCATCTCTACACAACTGTGGGACGTCGAGACTTGAAAAAACAGAAGCAGAGTGTCGGGGCTGGGCCAAAGGAAGTGTTTCTCTTTGAGAATTGCCTAGGGAATTAGTATTCGATGAGTAGGCTGAATCGGAAGACATTGCACCAAAGTTTGAAGTAGGGGAAGCCGTGTTGACAGTGCCCTGGTCGTAGGTGCTACGTTCAGCTAAGCGTAACTGTGCAGCTGAATTCGGATTCCCAATAAGAGATCTCGCGTAGCGGTTCCACAAGGTGTTTCCTTCAGCAGGTTGGTAAGACCAATTGGCATTGGTTTGGCCCGTGGATGTTGCGTACAGTGTGCCACTTTGTTTTGGGTTCGTTCTTCCTGACATGGACTGACCATAAATCATATTATTTTGTCGTCTTGCGTCAAAGTTTGGATTTTGAAGTGAATGTGCGAAGGTGTTCCACAGGGAATTTTGATCTGCGTTGCTGGAGTAGACTTTTCTGGAGTATCTTGAAGTATCACTCGTCGACGTTGCAGTATCGTAATCGCTAGGTAGATCATTCTGGATAACGTGTACTTGGTAATTGGAGGGACTGGACCTACTGTACGCAGAGCTGTAGCTAACTCCAACATTATCATTAGCATCAATGTAATATTGTCCTTGACTCCGTTGAAGGTACTGATTTTGTGCGTTATTGTCGCTATTGTGATTGTTATTGCTGTTGCCGTAAATGTAGAGATACCCATAATTAGGTCTGCCATCATCATACTGAGCACCTCCCACTTGGTAACCAGAAGGGCCAGTCGTGTAAATTTGATTGTTTATTTTTGATTCCGTCCCAGACGCTTTTCTTTGTACGCAGGTTTTCAAATTGTTGTTCCACGCTTTGCCCTCACCGCACGATTTTACGTGTGATTGGCCCCATTGTGAACACTGTATGTAGCGAGTGTCATCTCCCGGATCAGGGTGGTATAGCTCTGCTCCACCAAGTGCACAGGGATTTATATTCCTTACTGAAAAAAAAACTTTTTAAATATGTACATATACTTGAAAACTTAAACTATGTGTCGCACTGACGTGACGAAGGTAATTGTTAGAATCTAATCTGATGTGTAAACAAGCAACCAAGTACGTGCTCATTTGTTTGTTCTTTTAGCGAAATGAGGGTTTAAACTGACGGTACGAAAGTTTTTGAATTACCAATTTCCGCATCAGTAGATCACACGTAGTCGTACCCTTAAAATAGTTTGGCAAGAGTACCGGCGATTAAGTTAAGCTCACGGTATAAAAAGTTAATTCACGACTAACAAACATGATCCAGGACGAAAATAAAAGCCGCCAATATAATGGCTTACCAATCATGGCAAAGCACACACTTTTGACTGATCATACCAGCATGTCTTGATATATTTACCTTTCCGATAGGCATGATGCATAAACCATGAGTTCGTGCAGGGCTAGACTAGTTGGACACAGTTGGAAATCCACTGCACTGGCACAAACAGCGAGATTTTGTGCAAATATGAACAAAAGAGAATGGATATCTAATAGGTGCCAGACTGGCTGTTATGAAAGAGCCTGAGGCTGTATTTGTATCAACTGTGTGACAGGTGACACGTTCATCCATTTCCCCTCTTTCAGATAGAACACCACTGGCTACACACTAACTGCTATTGTGAACTTTAATTTGGATCTTCATGTTTAATTTACTTAGTATGAACATTCTTTAACCAAATGTGATTTTATTTTTCATCAATACGTTTACTATGGAAGTAGAAAGGTTCAGCAACATTGAATATCGTCTTGTTTCGAGAAGAGAAAAGGGGTAAAACTACGTGCATTGGACACGCGAAAACTTTTTTGTATTTTTACCACCCACCATCCGAAGGATGGGGGAAGGTAATAGTTTGAGTCCTGTTTGTC
>JBCAUG010727333.1:0-12194 GCA_038406175.1 Haplosyllis leylae
TAAACATTTATCTAAAAGTACTGTAATTGGAGGCCTAAATATTATTGGAAATGTACCTGGAATTTTCTTGAAAAAACGTGGAAAAATCATGGAAATATCATGGAATTTTGTCAGTCCGGAAATGTGGGAACCCTGGTAGAGAAAGCAATTTTGAGATTTTAACAAATAACAGTTGGTATTATGCAGTGTGAACGGTGATGTCGCGATATCGATTGAAAAGGAAAATGTTTTATTCTTTTTCAGAGAATTAAATGTAAACGATCTTCAAATGAAGGAACTTCAGGATCAACTTGAAGCTGAAAATTACTTTTCTGTAAGTGGTTTTTGAGATACTATGCCGCACGGCAACAAACGTAGCGTATAATGTTTTATGGTTAATACCAAAATAGTTGGTGTCAATGTGTGCAGATAGTTGTAGTAACAGTATTGTACCTGTTTTTGTAACAGACGTTGTACAAAACCCAAGTGCGGGAACTGAAGGAAGAGTTGGAAGAGAAAATTAAGCAATATAATGAATTGGAAGGAGATTATAAAAATCTAGAAAATGAAAGGTATCAAAAAGTTTCTGTGCTTTTTCCGAGGATTTTATATGTTCAAATTTTTGGTCTGTGTATGATATCTATTCCGTGTAATTCCATCACAGTATTTCATCTGAAATAATTTTGCTGCTGTAGAGATTCCATCGGAGCACAACTACAATTGGCTCTTGCCAAGGCTGATTCTGAGCAGTTGGCGCGATCTATTGCTGAAGAACAGCTGTCTGATGTGGAGAAAGAGAAGACGATGCTCGAGTTAGAACTGAAAGAAGCGTTATCAAGACATCGCGACGAATTGAACAAGAAAGATATAATTGTAACAACAGTTAGTATTTTTATTTTCACAAAGATAAGTTGCGGTTGCTTTTCAGCACGTTAAACTGAAACCAAACATCTTTACCCAGAGATCTTTACACAATGAAGATGTTGCAATTCTTATTTGTTTTCCCACAAACGTTTGACATGATTTCATCAAACATTTTATTTTGCAGCTGGAAGACAGCAATAAAAAATATTGCAGGGACTTGGATGAAATAAGAAGGGACAAAGATGAAATGAACCTCAAAATCAAAGCCCTTGCTGAAGACTTGGATAAAGCTCAGTCTACAAGCTCTAATCAAGGCCAGGAAAGAGAACAGCTCAAGAAGCAGCTTGCAGACGAAAAACTGAAGAAAATACAGGTATATTGCGCAGTAGTGTGAAAGAGTGTATGTTATTTTGGGTAATGTGTCAAAAGGTTATTTTATTGAAATATAACTTCAGTTATTTTAATTTTTTAACAGGCTGTGAACAAATTGGCTGAAATAATGAACCGAAAAGAATTCTCTTCTCGAACGACGAATTCTAAGAAAGTGAACGCATCGGAACTCAGGAAGAAGGAGAAGGAATGTCGGAAACTTCAGCAGGATCTCACACAGGTAATGTAATGTGGTCTTGTAGAGTTGCAACTGTATGATTCGAAGTTTGCAAAAAAGCCAACAAATTATTTTTTTTACCTACTTTCAGGAAAAAGAAAAATACACGCAAATGGTGCTCAAGTTCCAGCGTGAATTGACAGAGTCGCAGGCAGCGCTGTACGAGGAGGGCCAGAACCGAACTCGCCTACAGATGGAACTGGATGCGAAGGATAGTGAAAACGAGCAACTGCAGGCCAGAATCCAGAACAGTGACACGGCGAGTGTGAATAGCAGCGGACACGAGATGGAAGAGGATGGTATATTAGGTATCTATAGTTGAAATTTTGGCAACTGTTTGAAAAAATGTTTCTTTGATTTTACACCGAATAGTGAAAATGAAGACATTAATAGGGTATAATTTTGCAGAGAGCCGGTTAGAAGGCTGGTTAGCTGTGCCAAATAAACAGAACATTAAGCGCTACGGGTGGCGGAAACAGTATGTTGTCGTCAGTCGAAAGAAGATACTTTTCTACAACTCGGAAAACCACAAACAAAATGCTGATCCAGTGATGGTGCTAGATATTGAGTACGTGTTTGAATAATTTGTTACCGACACTTTACAATTTATTGTTTTTGATAGTAACAAGACAGCTTAACATTACGAGGTTGGGGAAGGGTGGGGCGGGTAACCTACCTACTTGGTCAGGGGGAGGGGCGAGGTGGGTCACCTACCTATCTGGCTGGAGGCAGGGGTGGGACAGGTCAGCGAACTACCTGACTGGGATGGAGGAGTGGTGTACCTCGCCTACCTACCTGGCTGGAGGGAGAGGCAGGTTGAGTCACCTGCCTACCTGGCTAGGGAGGGAGAGGAGGGACAGGATGGGTCACATACCTCCCTACCTACCTAGCCAGGGGTCGGAGGGGCAAGGTGGATCACCTACCTACCTGGCTGGGGGAGGGTAGGCTGAGTCACCTACCAACCTGGCTGAAGGGAGAGGTGGAACAGGTCATCTATCTACCTGGCTGGGAGGGGGAGGGGCAGGGTCGGTCATCTGTCTACCTGTTTGGGGGGAGGGGGCAGGTACCGCCAGCCCCCTGTGAACAGAATCATATACACGAGTGAAAACATTACCTTTCCTCATACTTCGTACGTGGTCGGTAAAAAGATGAAGTCTGTGCGAAGTAATTTCAGATTATTTGATACAGTTGGCAAGCTTGGTTAATCATTAACACATCTTTTGTAGAAAATTATTCCATGTGCGACCAGTCACACAAGGAGATGTAATCAGGGCTGATGGGAAAGATATTCCTCGAATATTCCAGGTTTGTTTCCATATACATGTAACATTCCCAAATTGAAATTGATGAAATGTTAATATAATTTAACCACTGTATTGGCATTTGCAAAACTAAGTTTAATCAAGTGCATTTGATTTTATTCCAAATTCAATCATTCGCGTTACAGATTCTTTACGCGACTGAGGGTGAAAATAAGAAACCCGGTCAAGATAACGAAGAGTTGGGGCCCATACAGGACAAGGGCGATGTAATGGACTATAAAGGACACGACTTCATACCTCTGCACTTCCACACTCCCACCACATGTGACTCATGTAATAAACCTGTCTGGCACATGTTCAGGCCGCCAACTGCTTTAGAATGCAAACGTAAGTCTTTTAATATGTACTGTTGAGCAGAAATAAAAGTGACTTAAAAATTGTTTCAAAAACGAAAACAAAGCTGTCAAGAAGGTAAAGTCTTGTTAAAGGATGGATTAATGAGATTTATAGGCAAGAGGTGACAGGAGAATTACGAAGTACAGTTATCTTTATTAGACACCTACCAGGTCAGAAAATCTGGACCGTCAGCTGGTGGCTTACACATGTTAATCATTCACTAATTGTATATCATTGTTTTAGGCTGTCACATAAAAGTCCACAAAGATCACTTCGACAAAAATGAAGAATTTGTGGGTTATTGTAAAGGTAAGAAGAATACAGTTTGAATGTGTGAAAGAAAAATTGCAATCAACGTACATCACAGAACGATACGCGTGAGTAGCTGCGATTTGATGATTTTTCTGTTTTTAGTCAACCCGGGTATCCAGTCAGCTAAAGAATTATTGGTGCTTGCTAGTTCAAACGAAGAACAGAAAGTGTGGGTGCAGCGACTCAGTAAAAAGATAGCAAAGAAAGGCTATGCTCAAAGTACAGATAAAAACTCAAGGTGAGTAATCAACTGACTTGAGGTACATGGCATCAAGGAAATGTCTATGTGCACACAAGAGTTTTTTCTGTGCGGTAGATGCTTTAGAAAAAAATGGAATCTTATTACTGATTTATCACGTAACATTTTGAAAGCAGGATTTCGTTTTCTAATGGTCACACTAAATCCCTAATACTTATTAATGTACGCGCAATCAGAATTCTTGATGCCATGATTTAACTGTGTATATTGTAAGAATAACTAGGCTGTGGTTCTTTGCTTGATAGATTAATTTCGTTGACAGTTTTGATTTGTTAACTATTACATAAAAGGCTTTGCACTTGTAGATAATCTAAGAATAAAACAGTTAAAATTTTAACGGAGTAAATTGTGAATATTTTTTCAGTGGCACCCCTGCTAGAAACAAACCGTACACCCCAACATTACTAAGGCAGGCCAGTAAAAACTAGTAGTGAAATGGTAAAAATTTAGGTCTTAAGGCATTACACAAAGTGTATCAAACTATGAATACATTGGGAAAATCACGGGAGGGGCGAGAGCGTCACCTGGATAGGAATCAAGTCACCCATTAGGATTTTGATGTTTTATATAGACTCGCACTTGTTGAAGAGAGCAGTATTACTAATGCAATAACTACTAACTGAAGAAAGAGAGCAAAAACCGGGAAATGTTTCTAAGGTCTATGTAAAATAGCTTAATCCACCAAATAGTAACTTTGAATATCCGTGAAATATCATGGTTTTGTGGTTACATAATGCTAAGTGATAGTTGTATAATACTGTAGCAATATAATTCGTGTGACCATGTGATAAGCTAGGAATAAGTATAATTTTTGACTGTTTTGCTCACTTAATGGAACCATGAAACCGGATATTTCACACACATAAATCATGTATAGCCATACTTATAGTTTACTACTAGTATGATACGTATTTTGGTGTTGTTGCGATGGGCTATATAATACAACACGTACATTGCCTGCATGCCTGGTTACGTCTCCATTTGTTGTTGTTGCTGTAACAAATTCGTGCCAATTCATTATAAGGCTCGTTCACATCAGCAATAACCGAATCTTTCACAAATGGCCACTGTTTCATTCAGTACAACTTTATTACACTATGAACATTGTGACCAGCAAAGAAAATTAAACTTTGCATTGTGTGAACAGGCCTTGAACAGTCTTGTGTATTGTTTAAGTGTTGCTTTTTCTTTCATTCTCTGTGGTGTTTTCAGCGGCCCCCCGTCCCGAGGAATCAAGCAGTACGCCAGTTTCAATCTCACTCCTACTACCGCACAACGGCACTCATCAAAAGCTTCGACACTTCCACCAAACATGAAACCACCCAAATAGCACCAGTTGTTTGAATATTTTCAACTTTCCAATTGTTTTGTAATACTACTTTACTTTTTGTAAAGACTGGACACGTTCTGTGTGTCGTTTTTCTTTCAATTTGCATGTGAATTTTATGACAACTGTTTCATACTGTTACAAAGACTTTAAAGGAATTTGGAAATGGTTCATTTTCTTTTTCGTCTTGCACAACTTTAAAAAAATTGTCACACCGACTACGCACCTGGTCTTGGATTGTTAAAGTTTTTTTTCTAAAATGACACTGATTTTACACTTGAAATTTTATCTTATTGATTATTAATCAAAGACTAACCAGTGAAATGTCTTTGGTCTCCCAACATTAGGAAAATTTTGCAATGGTATTGAGAGTTCTGTGTCATGTGTTTGTTGTCATTCTTAGGGACCCGCCTTTCAAAGTCATTAATTTGGTGATGATCAAGAAAAAGCATAGTGGTAGAAGTTTTAAAAAACACAAATTATTGGCTTTAAAGCACAAGAAATACCAGTCATTTATGTATTGTATGCCTCTCGGTGTAAGCAGCCTCACATTAATTAATGTTGATTCATGTTTACCAACATTACTCATTGTAAATAAAATATTTATGATCCTTTTGTACATAATTTTACTGGGATATGATAAGACATATTCTGTGACATGGATAACATATACAAATTAAATAATCGGCAAATTATCAAATACTGTTGGTGCTTTATAGTAATACTTGTACAATGTATAATTGTTCTTTTTACCTTGTTGTCCAACTTTTCCCTAGTACATAATGCATACCAAAAAGAGCTTTCTCAGTGTCAGTGCAAACTATGTGTCATATTTCATATTACTTTCAGTATTCAAAAAAAACTTTTCCTATGACTTCCATTTTACAATGAAGATAGTTGTAATTGTGTATTTCTGTTTTCGTGTTAAGTTGGTAAAAAGTGCCATTTGAGAAGTTATGAAGACTGGGAGATTTAGGATTTATCCAAATCTGGCACACATAATGAAATTCCCTTATCAATTTGAAATACTGTATTATGGTGCGTCTGTACTGACCGAAACGAGACCTAGACTGAAACCGAGACAGATACCGAGAACAAGTACACAGAATCTAATGGGAATCTGTGTTGTCTCGGTCTAGGTCTCGGTTCGGTCAGTGTAAACGCACCATTACTGCTAATAGTTTATAAAATATTATGTATGGAAAGGAGTAAATCGTGCATTTGAGGGTTTTTCTCGAAGACAAAATCAAAGGCAAAGATGGATTCTCCACAAATTCGGTGATCTTAAGACATCCGAGAAAAATTAATTTCTGCGTTCACTTTTGGCCCAGTTTGAATGACTCCTCAAAGTTCGTATTCCTATCTTTGAAACGCATGTTCGCGCAAAACATCTAGAGTGCGAGACTCGTAATAATCAGTGTTACCATTGTACTGAATAAAACCAGGTCAACCATTATCATGCAAATTATACAAAAGGTGCGAAGATAATTTGAACAATCATGAGAACATTAATACTATTGATAAAACTTTTGTGATACTTTAATGTGCTTTTGAAGGAAATACGTGTAATTTATGTGTATATAGCATTGTTTTCTTTTCTTTGATATTAATGAAGCGTATATATATTTCTAGGAAACAGAATTTCGCTGAATTGACAACTACTAATTCCATTAGCTTTCAGTGTGTCCAAGCTTTACTTGTGAGTCAAGTCAACATGACTTTTGATCGTTGTCATAAAATACCTGCTGTGGTATTCATTCTAATAACCCACCTACTCAACTCGTTCAAAGCAAATTTATGGGAAAGGAAGGTGGGTACGTTTTATGTTACCATTCGGCCATTTTAACAACTAATAAATTGACGGCCTGTCTTCGTTTTTGAAAAGAAAGCAGAGAAATGGGTCATAATAATTTTCCCATATTCTGAAAACAGTTTTGTAAGAAGGACGGTGCTGACTACCACGCTTTGCTTTGGTAACAGATTGTTAGAGTGGCTAATTGTGTGGAGGTTTTGACGTTGTACATTTTTGTGAGCTTGTATTTAAAAATGACATGAGAGCAGCAAGGCAACCGACAAACTAAAAAGTATTGTGAACAGTGCATTTTTACTGATGGTACAGTACAACCAGAATAAAAGTCTCTATGGACATTCTCCAATGAATCTGGTAAAGAAAAAAGATACTGGATTAAGTTGAAGTGTAGCTTACCACTTTTTGTGCAGGAGTATACTGCTTGGTTCGCCTTCAACAAAACCTCAGCTAACTTTGAAGCCTCCATGGTAATACGATGAAAGAAAACGATTACGATTCTAGTCCCATTTACGCTCATAAGACACCTGTTTATGTATGCAAAGAACTGCTGAAAATAGTATCTCTACCGAACTAACGAACTACTAACCGTTACAACAGTGAGTTGACAGATTAGTGGAATGATTACAGTTGTATTGCAGTACGAAGTATTACTTTTCTCCTTTGATTAAATCATACGCAGAAGGTCTTGTCTTCATTCGTGTGTTTTATCTGTTGAGAAATTCAATATTCCGGAACGAATTTTTATGCAATTCATGAATTGATTATTCACCACAAATCAGTTGATGCCAATGTTTCAGTTTTGGAATTACCCTTGTACATTGACAGATCGTTTTTGTAAATGGAAACCGACATTTGTACAAAACTACTTCTTTAAATCTTTCTTTCTTCAGTGATAGTAAAGCAACAAATACTCTCAAAGTTTATGTGATTGATTATGTACTTAGTAATTTGTAATGAGCAATATGCATTTTAAAAATGAATTTTTATATCCTTAAAGCTAAAGAAATCCTCGGAAGTCTTATTGAAAATCACGGATTAGTTGTGGTAAATTTCTTATGGATTTTTAAAAGAAGCTCAATTAAAATACTAGTGATTGCGTGTTTACGAAGTCACATGGTAAGCCAAAAAAGGAGAACTGTTCAACGACAAGTATCTTGAAAACATACTAACAGTGATAGCCACACCATTTATGCATACTTTACTTGCGGTGTGCAACCGTACATTTTATAATGAAAATCATTACGTAGTAAGTTAAAGATAAACTACTCCAACCGCCATAAATGTTCCAAAAGATGTGCAAGTTGCACAAACTGTTTTTCTTTAAAGACATTTATGTCCTTATTTTGTAAATATCTTATTTCTTTTTCCATTCTGTTTGTTGTACATGTGGTATTCAAAGCAAAAAAGTATGCAAATATGTAATTTACTACATCTCACTGTATAAAAAGGTTTATATATTAAATTTTAATGTTTGTCTCATTTATTTCCAGTCATCATAATTGAATATTTTGCAGTATGTATGGCCGTGTTTGATGCATCTTGATAAAGGGTTTTTAGTTTCTGATTTATTACCTTTATTTCCCTTACCGCCGTATTATAGCAATGACTGTCATTGAAAATTCGGAGAAACCAGGCCATGTACCTTCCAGTTAAAAGAGTTGGAAGGTAAAATTGTGTGGAATATTTACCAAAAATTCAAGTCACGATTACAACTACTGAGTGGATATTTCATTTAAATGTGCAGTATTATAAACATAGTCCGATTTTGTCTCGTTCTGACCAAATGTGACAAACATCAAAGTACGCATCCACGTTTGCCCTTTGGATTTTCTCGGTCATTATTTTTTTCACTGCACAATAAAATGGAAAATGGTATTGCCCTGAAATAATACCAGGACCAACAACCCGTCTTTGAAAGGAAAAGACCGTTTCACCTTCAAAAACTTTTGAGCTAATTAGTTTTCTGCGCAAATTAATCATGGTGACGCAATATTATTATAAAGCCACGACGCACGTAACACCATATCAAACTGCCCACTTCCACCACCATATGTACGAAAACACTTGAGCCTATTGATGACTGATAATTAGTTTACCGTGACATAAATTTAAGCACTAAAACTTGAGACCTCCTGCATTGTGCATGGGTCCATTATGTATTTTACCATCAATCGATATCTGCACAAATGCAGAATATAAGGTTACATACACGGTTCTTTGTAATTTTTATTTAAGAGGAAGGTGTTTAAATCAATTGCGTCAAGTTGTTCCTTAAGGTGGTATAATTGATGGGGTATTTAAAACGGCGTAGGCAAGAAGGTTGAGTGACTGGATCTCATTTGTAACGTGCAGTTCTTGACAAGCGGATGCTGGTGTTCTCAGTCTGTGCCATAGGGAGCAAAGGTAACTCTTTATTCCACATTTTGAGCACAATTCAAAGAATACGCATACAATTTGTACGTGTGTGATTACTGTGAGTGTGTGTGTGTTTAGTGGTTGTTTCTGGTTTAATTTCGGTAACCGGATTTGTAATAAAGAAGGTACGCATTTGACTTATACTTCATTTAGATCTTTTGGCCCTTCCCAAATGAAGCCAAGTGTATTCATCTCATACAGAAAAATCTACTTGGAAACTTTTGTTGTTTGTTACGAAATATCCGGAGTGTTGACTCCGTTTGATAATTAACATCTGACAAGTAAGAATTTTAAGCTGAAATGTTGACACCTTTGGAAAAAGATGGGAGTTGATGGACAACTGGCATAAATGATAAAATGACAAGCTTTGAAGAAATTAAATAATGAAAATTAACGGGTATTTTTGCTTTGTGTGTATTTAGTATCGACATGTTGGCAATACTGGAGTTAATATACATTACTTTTGATTCTCGTGGCCTACGAAGAAACTTTCAAAAGTAATTCATGTAAATATAGCACCGTTAAGAAGGAGGGCCCTCAAGGGGTTCCCGCCATATGGCGGGAAAGGTCTAGTCGTTACGGGAAAAGGGCCCACTTCTTTACCGTGCTACATAAAATTGCCAATTGCTGATGGAGCCGAATCGGTGATATTTATTGTCACAATCCTGAGTAAATGCAAGAAAATATTTTCATGGGTTCAAACGGAATTTGAAAATAAACCAAAAATGTCAAACCTGAAAAACTATTTGGTGTGAAGAGCTCAGGTTACAGAATTCGTTCAGGAGTGTTATTTTTTAGGTTTTCATGAATGATAAGAATGTGCTCATACTAATTAGATTTATAAGAGACCAACTTAAGATAGCTTCGTTTTCAAGTACTGTACACGGTAATTTGACACAGAAACGTTCGAAATTTAAAATGGCAAAATGCTATATTCTTAGCTGAACAACCCATCATTATGGTTGTGCCTCTGGCCCTTTGTAACTACTTACAATCATAGATTTTATCTTTTTCGTCAGTGGGCTTTGTTCAAAGATATAATCTTTTTCACTCAAATTTTTAAAAGGAAAAGTAAAGGGTACAACGTTTTTGTGACAAGTATAGGTGCGAAAATGATTAATATACGTCACTGTTTAAAATGTGAAAACTAAAAATTTGTTCCATTGACAAATTACACTCCTACTCGATGACACGCCCAACAGTTTGCACAAATTAAGCCTAATTTGTAATGTATGAAGATCCGAACTGGATTGCATGGTACAATGGGTTGCAGAGACTTTCTCGGATGAAAAAAAAGACCTTGACGCAGAAGGAAATCTCTATAATTTTTTTTCAATCAAAAAGATTTTTGAAATAGTCTTAAATTTGCAGATGCTCTATGCTCTGTGCATTCCTTCAATTGAAATTGTAAAACAATCAAACTTCATGTTGCGCCGTCACCCCAGTTATGTGTGACGAAACACACATACGACAGGGGAATAATAATTTAATTTTCCAATAGAGACATCGTTGGACTTGACGGTATTACCGTCTTTTGCGTTTTCTTTGAAATTTTTTAAAAGTTTTAATTTGACAAATCAGTCATGATATTCCGTAAACTGTTAAAAATACATTATCTGGAGAATATGAAGCCAGTGAGAATAAAAGAAGAGAATTATCGAATAATAATCTGAGAATTAGAATAAAACATAGTTCATTCTAATTTCTTTCGAACGATACTTTATCTACCATCCCTAAGATAAGCTTGTCAAGAACCATAGCAGCGTTATGAGAATGTCCCACATTCCTGTGTTGGAATTGAAATCCCCCATTATTACGAGAAGAAAAAGACTGAAAGTAGATAGTTAAGAAAAAGTGTCAAAATATAATAGGCGAAAAATGTCGGGGTCAATGCGCACAAAAGTAGAGGGCTCAAATGGAGCGCTTTTTATAATTAAAAGAAGCTTTTTGAAAAGACAGCATTTCACAAAGTTAAGAAAGGTTAACAAAACACGCCAGTAACTTTGGATTATTAGTATGGCCTCATGGGTGTCCTTTTATTCAAGAAGTGTATTTACATTGGAGAAGATGAAGCATTAGTAGGTTTTGTTATACCTGTCTTTGCCATGAGAACACCACATAGAAAGAAGAAAGACGACTGGACTGTGATGAGGAAACTTCAGGAACTTTTAACTTTTTTACCTGCACTGCTCAAGATTACCCAAAGTAATGTCTTCCAATCACGCACTATGAAATGATAAGTTTGTTTTATGGCTTATATTAAGCATTATTATAAAAGCCTATGTTTGCTTATGGTTTTTACAAGCAATATAATGTCTCTATACTGTTGTATGAACAAGGCACTTGTATCACTTTCTGACGGATAAAATTGAATAAGCCATTCACTGTAACAGGTATGACATTTCTTTAAAAATCACCACCTTAGTTGTTTTTTTTTCTCTTTTTAATGCTCAACAAACTGGTCTGAAATCATTGCGAAAGGTATGGTTAGTACAAGTGTGTGTTGGTTGTTAATTGTAAAACTAAACAAATCATATTTAGTTGTTTCTTTGCCGCGTCCACAATGCACCCTGAAGGAACTTCAGAAAATTCGGACAAAAATAGAAATATCACTAATTTCGGACAAAAGCTTTACAATGGAAGTCTATATGGATTTCAGATTTTGAATGGTGCAGCCTCCACTGCTGACCTTACAGAAGTAATTTTTGCAATACAAATTGCATATATTAGTGTTGTGATCTGTGACGTGGCCATTTTTCAAGTTTTCAATTTAGAAGTAGGTTAGAAATGACAAAAAGAAGCACGTGCTGAAAAATTTCTGAATAATGTCTGATCAGTAATTCTGACAACTTTCTTCACTAATTTCTGACAGGGTGTCTGAAATAACTGACTTCAATGGGATTTGTAATAGTAACATTAGGAGAGTCAGAAATTAGTGATTGATAAAACCAGTTTGAACTGGT